>JAJJMA010223618.1:0-22368 GCA_023529015.1 Papaver nudicaule
GATTTGACGAAATCTGACAGGCGGACGGTTCGAACCGGTTCGCAAACCAGAAACTCGGATTTCTTCTGAGTTCGAAGTGCTGAACATTTCGCGAACCAGTACGCGAACCTAAATGTCGGTTACTTTGTTGGTTGTCGGATTTAGTGAATATTCTGAGTCAAATTCCAAACTCCTTTATCTCTTAGATGGACTTGTGAATAACATAATATATTTTGTGTTCCATCTAACGATCCTCAATGAGTCAATAAGATAAGATTATCTCTGGTCTGTTGGATTTCTATCTTGAAGTGTTTTTGAGCTAACAAAACACTTGGCAGATAATGATAAAAAGAATTCCAATTGAGATTAATCTCTATTGCTTTATTCCAAAGCAACCTATCTTATTGAGTGCTATAAATAGAGGTGTCTATGGATAGATACCACAACCTTCAAGCATACGTGAAGGTCCTTAGGGAAGATAGCGTAAACTCTTTTCACTTCGGTGAATGCTTGTTGTGGTATAGTCATCCTCTATAGGTTGCAGCTCCTCTGGGAACTCCCTACGACTATAAAAGACTTCTCTTGAGAGTTGGGAAGCACATGTAGGAGATTGAAACCATCTTTGGTTGAAATCGAATTAACCTGTAACCTTGGTAACCTGATCACGTTCTTGTCTATTCTTAAGTCCGTTTCTTCTGATATACGGCTATTCAAGAACTGATACATTACTCAACAAGGTTGGAAAGGTAGCAACGCACGGCTGCACTCGGTGTTGTAAGACCTAGTTAGCTCCAGTTATACAAGTTTCTTAAGTGATTCTTCGTGTATAACTGAGGTAGAGACAAGTTGGGCATTGCTTACTCGGTTTGCGTGTTAGCCCCAATTTGTGAAGTAGATTTCCATATGACCTGGATTTAACAATCCGAAGGAAGTCATCTTGTGTGTGGTAAACTGATAGAGGACAGTTACACCATACGCCAACAATTAGGTTGAAAAGCCAGTATTGCTGACACAAGCCTTTGGCATCGGTCAAAGCAACTCCTAGGCCTGTAAAGGACGTCAGCTAGGGGAATCAAGTGCGTGACGATCTGTGGGGGATCCAGAGACGTAAGGAAGGCGACAGTAGCCAATTCGCTTGGAGGGCTTGAGTTGGTCTCTGCTACATCCCAGACCGAAGTCTTATAGTAGGCTAGCTTTTGTAGTCAGTTTGTACTGGGCAGTGTTCAATCTGGACGAGGTCCCGAGGTTTTTCTGCAAGGCAGTTTCCTCGTTAAAAAAATCTCTGGTGTCTTGTGTGCTTTTACTTTCCGCATTATATCTCTGATTGTATAATTAAAGCACCAAGCAGTACGTTATTGCCTAACTGTAGAGTTGACTCCAAAGTACTCTTGTCGAGGTTTAACAACTCCAGTTATAAGTTTGGATGTTGATTTTTGAGATCGTCCAGACTTAAACCATAAGACTCACAAGCCAAAACGAAAAGTTGGTAGTATTTCGGTACCCCTCCTTTTTCACTTGGTATCAGAGCAGGTGAACACATTAAAGACGTAACTGTCTGTGTTTATCTAGGCTTGTGAGTTATGGCGTACATACAAAATTGGTTTATCTCTACCGCCAATTTAGTATGCCAGAAATTACAATGCTTTATTCAGAATTTGTTGGGTTCTGATAATCTTGTAAATTTTCTCGAGGTACATCGTAATGAAATCATACGACAATATACACTTGAGAAATTAGAACTCATGGAGCTTCTTAGTCCTGAAATATTTCGAGTTGACCTACTCTGCCGACACCTCCAGGATCTTAATGTCAGCTTTGTAGAATACATCGAAAAAATTCAAGAACTAAGTAAGCATGCTAATAGAGTGTGTTTTAAATGCGGAAACCTTGGTCACTTTGAAAAAGATTGTCAGCTTAATGTGTTAAGGAATTTAAAACCTACTAAGCATGCTAGCCACATGAGTATCCCTTTGGTTAAACATAGTAATAAGGCAAAATACTATGTTCCATAGGAAACCCAAGACAAGAATCTATCTCACTGTGGCGATTGCCATCCTGAGGTATGTGAGTATCCCTATACTCACGTCTACTCTCCCTAAAATCCATGACAGGATTTTCTCATCATGTACCTGCTTGTGTGATGAGAAAAATGTGTAGGGAAGTAGGAGTAGATTCTTGTAGATATTTTTAGTCTTTTGGGGTTTATTGGTAAAATTACTTGTATGTTGAGCTCTTGCTCCAACAAGATAAAAGATTTTGACTTTTGTGGCTCTCAAAGTCAAAATCATAAGGAGAATTAGTACCCTTGAGAAAATAACCTGTCAATATTATCTCAAAAAGGGAAACACCTTAGTTTCCTAAAAGGGAAACACATACAATTTCAGTTTTGTATAAGCTCTTAGGAGTCTCATGCAAACAGGAATTTGTATTAAGGTAAAACTAGGATTTTTGAGTAAATCCGAATTCTGATACAACTAGAATCTCGTGATCAGGGCTTGCAGTCCCCTATATATATCCGAGATATCACACCACTCAGAGACAATTTATTCTGTCTCCGTACGGTTCGGGAACCGGTGCCCCAGGTTTTTGTATCAGAAATTCTCCTGATTCACGACAAGTCTTCCAGATCTACTTAAGATTTACGTCAGGAACTGCTGTAAGGGGTATTTACAGTTCTTGAATTAAGATTGTTGTGAAGTATGACAAGAACGAGAGGAAAGCCAATGGTGAATCCCTCGATTCCACTAGAAGAGAGCTCCACACCAAAGGAAAACAACTATCACTATGGTTCAGACTTAGGAATCACTTTATATGACAATGGATGCTATAAAACCTATCTTACCATCAAGGATAGAGCTCTTATTGTAAAAAGAAAACTTGTGAATAGTACAAAGTTTAAAGGTGTGGTACAATATGCAAAAGCCTTTAAGCTAGGTAGCATATTTGATGGTCATGGAGAAGCATATGAGGAAACTGTCAAAGAATTTTATGCCAACATTCATGGATTCAATGACGACAACCCATGTTTTAAAACAATGGTTGGGAAAACAGTGATGGATATAAACTATGATCATATCAAATCTATAACAGGTCTGTCCAACAAAGGTATTATCCTATCTAGATCTGGTAATATGAGACCAACCCCTGAGAAGATCTCCATGGAATTGATAGGTAGAGAAATTTCATGGACTGGGAAATTTCCAACAGAGGATCTATCTATAGAGTTGAAAGCATTTGGAAAACTGGGTGTTACTAACCTATGTCCTTCTATGATGATCAACTCATTGTGGAGTTACGACTTTGCAGAATTGGTTTACTATTTGAAGAGCAGACAACGAGTCAACTTGTGTAATATGATTGTATTTTACATGAGGGAAATGACTGGTAATGGCAAGAACCTTGGGTTTCCATGTCTCATTGAAAGGATTTATGATCATTACAATGTTAAACCCACAGGCAAATTGTCTAGTCGTCCACAGTCACTCAGTGACATCTCTATTTGCAAAATGTTGACTAATGTTAACAAACGCAAGAATAGTATTAACCAGGGTGATAGAGAATCAAGTCATAAGTTTATACCACACCATTGTCAAAAGGCAGAAACGTCTTGAAGATAATGTACATTGTCTACAGAAACAACTCGAACTTATTGGTTCAACACATCCTGATCTCCAATACAGGATGAAAATGACCATGGCAGCCTGGAGCAGTTCAGAAGAGTTAGAAAACACCACTGGCAGTGAACAAAGTTAAGTCTTTGTTTGTTTTCGTTTCTTAGTAGATCAGATTAGTTGGTTCCTTGTGAGAACTTGTTCTTACTTTTGCCTAAGGAATATAAACTAAATCTATTTAGTAGTTTGCCTCTCATGCTTTTTAGAGTTTTTCAAGCATGTACTACTCTAATTCATTAATAAAAGTTCTTTTTAGATGTTATTAATGATGTTTGCAATACTTGATTTGTCTACCTCAATCTTATTGCAAAACATAGCTTTTTCCATTGCTTCGGTAGTGACGTAAAGCTGTGTCTATTTACAAAAGTTATGCTTTTTCTCACAATTAAGAAACTTTTGATTATATGGTTCTTAGGGTTTTCTCAAACTCAGAATCATATAACTCTTTTTCCGAAAAATTGGCTAAGGAAAAGAGATTATTAACAAAGCAAAACTGGATAACATTCAATTGTTCTTGTCCATGTTAGTCTTTGTCAGTTGTTCTATATTGGATAACACCACACGGGGGAGAGTTCTTTATTGAACTTGCGCTTAATAACAAATCTTTTTGGGGAGCGTGGATGTGGAATATTGGGAGAAAGTGTATCTTTATTTCTCCATAAGGTGAGAACTCAGGAATCTAGTTGTTCAGATTACCTAAGTATACCATCTTTAAACTTGATATGCGAGTACTTGGCTTCAGCTGTTTTCATAGGTGTATGAAACCCTAGTCTCAAACTATTTTGTCATATTTTTGTGACAAATAGGGGGAGAATACATATGGTTCTTGTTCCTGTGGTTGCATTACTGGTGCTTAACCATAGGGGGAGAACATCATGTGCTTACTTGTTGTGCTTTTCACAAAGTATCAAGTAAGGGGGAGTAATTAAAGCTGAGATCAAGCTTCGTATCAAGAATGAGTAAAATCACTTTAGAAGTTCTGATACACCAACTTCAAATTTTTCTCAGATTCTTACTCTTACGCACAAACAACATGTGGGGTGAGCATACTAAACCCACGTAAGCCTAAGTATACCTTTATGGTTGTTTGAGCTGGATATGTTGTGACTGCTGACTACAGATTCATCAACAAGAGTTGAGTCTTCCTGAATATCTCGAGCTTTGCCTGCAAACGTGAAATGAAACGAGCATAACATTCGTCATCAGAGGTTGAGTCACTTGAATATGAATCATCTTCTGCATCCTCCTCTCCTCGCTCTTGAGAACTATCAGAAATATGCTGTACCGCATAGCCTGCCTTACCCATCCTCGCCCTCCTTGCCTTCACCACACATTTCTTCCTACTTTCCTTCTCCCGTACCTCATTGAATTTCTTCGTCTCTTATGGGTATTTGAATAATGAGTCTATAGTGATGAATGGTTTATTAGTTCTTGTAAAAGCACTCCTGCACTTGTACAAATGGTCTTCAACTTTCATTAGTTCTTCTTCAGTCATTTTCCACATGTACTATAAAAACCTACCGAGTCTTATTGCTCTCTCTTCTAATTTTTTCTTCTCCTCTTCTTCCAGTTTTTCCTCTTCTGTCATTGGTTTCTTTCCCTTGTCTTCGATTGACAGTTTTCTCTTCTTGTTCGTTGCCACTATGTATGAAAAAAAACTCTCTTGCTCTGATAATTTCTCTGTCTAATAGTTCAAAAAAAATCAGGAATGTATTGATCCTGGCCCCCCCCACTAACCCCTCAATGTGCAGTTGAGAAACTGACTGCAATTAATAACAGTTACATTATGTTTTGTAACTGTCGTACTAGTTTAAGGTTAAAATAGGGAGACTCTCCATTTTCATCAATAGTAGTATCACTTTCAATATTGAAATCATGGCTGGAGATGATGGAAAAGAAATCGGTGATAATTGAATGTTATAATGCAGATTTTGCAGAGTATGGCTTCTGAATTTAGAGTATTGAACTTTTTCTTGTCAGGACATTTAGAGTGAATGCTAGGATTTAGAAAAAAAGTAGATTTTGCATAATATGGAACTTTCTTGTGAGGGCATTTAAAGTGAATGTTAGAATATAGAAGAGAAGCAGATTTTGCAGAATATGCCATCGGAATTGACAGTAGTGAATTTTATCTTGTCAGGGCCAGTAATTTGGCCGGACCTATAACTTTTCTTGTCAGGGCATTGATGGTTTCAATGTTAGCAAAAAATGCTTGTGTTTTAATTGCTTGATTTCAAGTTCAATTTGGTGTTTCCTAGTTATCCTACACTGCACAGTTCTCTTAACCTACACCACTGTTCTGCAATCAAAAATTGATGGTTTTCAGGCTATGTATTAACCAAGCAACATTTTCAGAACCTTTGACACACATAATTAAACGGAAATTAGATTAAACACCAATAACATAACTTATGCACATTCATTCTGGCCGATAATACACCCCAAAAAATACCAAAAACATAAACCCATAAACATGAAGATGATACAGAACAACCCAAGTAGGACTCTTAAATTGAACCAGTCTGATTGATCCTACTTGCGAAGTGGAACAGACTATCCATCGAAATCATTGTACTCCTCATCTCCGCTTACGGATGAAACTGCAGTCCCATACCCATCATCACTTTCTTCTTCTTCTTCCTCAAGAGGCTCACCATCAAATCCAAGCAAAGGCTCTCGCATGGTTTCTTTTCAAAAACCTTTCGGTTATGAAGTTTTTCGGCTAAGAATTTCTGAAATAGAGCTTCCTCTGCTTCCTCTGCTGCCTCTGCTTCCAGTTCAAGATCAAATAAGTCTTTGGAGGCTTCAGACTCCCCATCAATACCATCCCTTGCATCTACCTCTTCTTCCTCATCACTATTATCTGAGTCGGAGGGGTTGAGAACAGTCGTACATAATTTGAATCTCTCAATCCATTCTTGCCTCTTTCTAGCCTTGCGAGCAACTCTTTTCTTCTTCCAGAGAGAAAATTTTGGTTCATGGGCAGCAACTTGTCTCTTAAAGTTTTCTCTCCAAAATTTGGTGTGTAAACTCTCAGGCTTCCTCATTTTTTCCTCTCTGTTTTGGTTATCTCTCTACAGTTTTTTTTGCCTTTGATATCCCTTAAATTTAGCCTTCTTATAAATTGTGCAATATATAGCTAGAGATTAGGTCAATAGCTAGAGATTAGGTCCACGATGTTTGCGTATCCAACGCCAACATACATGTGGTTATAGAACTAGTCAGCCATTGCCAAGTCTGATCAACAGTCATTACGTGTGGTTAAATCTAGCTAATCACTGCTCTGCAAAGTCTTATCAGTTATTTTTTTAAGAATTCAGTCTTATCAGTTATTAAAAATGTTAGAATTATGGACCTACTCCTATAATTTTAGCCGGCTTTTTTCACTCAAACGGTCAATATGGGCCGCCTGTAGCCGCTTCGAATGAATATGGCCCCCATGAATATACTTTCCGATAATTTTGGCCGGATTTCTTCTTCAACTTTCCTTAAAGTTTCCGCACAGTCTTTGGTTGACCTTTGACCGTGTGGAAAATCCTGCTAGTGCTTCTTCTCGATTGAGTAATGTTGAAACAAAATCTGACATTCTAAAAGATAATTTTGTCTCACCCTCTGATGTCAGAGGAGAACTATTTGAAGAGATGTTAAGTACTCAAGGAAGAATTTTCTTTCTCAAAGAAAAACTTACTGCTGCAAAAGAGATGCTTGATCAGATGTATTCCTTGAAAAATCATGATCATCAATCCCAAAGGTATTTCAATGAGATTGTTGAAAATGATGAATCCAGTCTCTGAAAATCTGTTCTCTATTTTCAATAACTGAAGAAGTTGTAAGATGACTATGGAATATTCTAAGTTTTTCTATGTTTCAAAAATATTATGAAATAAAATAAAAAAGATTGATAGTAGATTGTTATTTTCTTTTGTTATTTTTCTGTTTCGAAAAACGTTAAATAAAAATTATTATTTACTTGCGTCGGATTCGAATCTGTCCATAAAAAATCAATTATTTAAAAATATATGTGTGTATGTTGTATCTATTCACGCAGTTTCGAATCAACATTCTGAAAAATATAAAAACTAGAAAATCAGAAAAACTAAAATAGTACGTGAGTTTCGAATGCAACATTGAGTTAATATTTCCGAATCTATTATGGATGTATGTTGCAGGTTATCAAGATAATTTCTTTATCTCCCATGGAACTGATCTTTATTGTTTTAATATCTTGATATCATTTGCCTCTTTATGTTTGTGGCTGTTATGTTTGTACTAACATTTGTGTTGCAGGTATGAGTATAACTATGTAAGAAGGATATGGATTTTATGCTAGTCACAATACTATTGGATATCCTTGTGTATTCTTGACTAGGAGTTATAGTATACGCATAAATCAATGGTTTTGGTATAATCTAGTATGACTATGGACGTGTTCGAAAACCCAAAACCAAGTCTAAGTCTTTCTCTGGTAAAGACTGTTACGTTGTTCTCATGTCCGAGGGATGACAACCAACGGGGGACAGTTCTTTTGTGAACTTGCACTTAATAGAAATATATCTTTAGGGGAGCGTGGTTGTGGAATATATAGGGAATAAATTGTTATCTGCTTATATCTTTTGTATTTCCTGACTGGTTGCTTGAGCTTATCATATATTGTGTAACTTGTCAAAATGTTGACCCGTGTGATTGCGATCATTCTTATATGTTGAATCGAGTTCTCTGAACTTGAGCATTTATCTCGTACCCAAATATTTTCAAGACCCTTTGTCAATTATTTTTGACAAAAAGGGGGAGAAATATTGATAGCTTGACTTCGGTCAGTGCTTGGCCTTTGACAAAGCAGTGTCACATGGGGAGAAAAATGCCTGCGCGTATATTGAAAAATGAATGAAAGCATGAACTAAGGGGGAGTAACACTTGATGTTACTAGCACTGTAGACTTTTGCGTTGTGCTACAGGTGATAACAATACGTCGGAGAATGATAGACATTCGAACTTACATTCATGGGGAGTAAGTGTATTGGTTATCAGTATTTTTCAATAGTACATATATTGGTTGCAGACTGACATATTTTGCAGGTACTGTTGGTGTGCTGTTAAGCTAAGTAGAAGAACTCGAAGCGTAGAACATAGGTTTGAAATTTCTCGTTCATCTATGTAAAGAGTTTGTGTCACTAAAATTGACAAAGGGGGAGATTGTTAGAGCATGGCTCGGTCAACCTCACTAAGTATTGGTATGTCAAGCTTAGTTGTCAACTTTAGTGATCAAAACTCGACCGCTAAACAACACACAATTAGGTGAAGTCATGTGAGAGAGTTAGCTTTAGGTTGTGGAAGATTTTTGTAGGATTTAGAATCACGGGTTGAAGAGTTGAAGAAAGACTGAAGATCAAACGAAGACATTCGGCTTCATCATTCAACAGGTTAGTGAATTCCATTATCTTTTATACTTGTGCTACAAAAGACATAAACATAACTCTCAGCTTGAGCTTTACGTTATGACTTGATCACTTGTGATCAGTGTGTCTTATGATAACTCTGCTTGACCACTTGTGGTATTAGTGTGTAGTTATGACGTTCCAATATTGCTTAGAGCTTTCTTTTCTTCTCCGTCTCTAAGTTAATATAAAGGTTTTTCCTAAAACCTTTTCGAGTTGGATATAGCAATGTGATGTTATCTCGGTAGTACTACGGGATTTGATCCATCACAGTATTGTGTCTCTTCTTACCTAGTCTGGCTCTCTCGGATTGATTGCATATATTTATATGAGCCAATGTAAGAGAGATCGTGACTCACACTTATGTTGTGTAGACTCGAAATACTGTTGTTTCTGAGATTCGAATATGACGTCGTGGTTTGGTTATGAACTCTGAAGTTCTGAATCATTCATTTGATTATGTATATTAACATCTTGTATGCCATATCTCACTTCTGGATTCCGAAACCATATTTGTGTATCTCAACTTATGAATTTTGAATGTTTGAACCTCAATGTAGGTTTTGATAAAATTTGACGTTGATTTCGAAACCATAATCTGGTTTTCGTATTCATAAGCTATTGGTCCGAAACTTAAATATTGTGACCAATGAGATATAATAGATTCGAAACTATGTTTGTGTGGATGACAGTGACTTGAGAATCGAGGCCAATGTGTCTTGACCATGTGATATCTAAAAGGTCGAAAAGACCCTGGGGTTTCCTAAAGGTTTATGTGAACTGGGAAATATATTCCTGTGCGTCGAGGCTGAAAAGGTGTGATGCTGAAACGGTTCTCGACCACATGGACTCTCAAGTTCGACACCAAACATTTGTAGAGAATTTAATATGTGTTTCTTGTTTCGAAACCTTAAACAAGGTTTTGTTAAACAGAATCTAGATTTCGAAACCAATATTTAGGTATCGCTATATGGAAACTTGATTTGGGAACCTTAAATCAGTTCCGGTCATATAATGAACTTTAGGTTCCGAAACCTTAATTTGGTTTCTGCCAAAACTGACGTACGTTTCGAAACCTGAATAAGGTTGACTCAGAATGCGTAACTTCGAAGTTCAAACTATACATTTTTTATTTGTGCTTCAACGAATTAATGAGTTTGATATTCTCGGTTTGAAGTTTGAATTCGTTCATCTTCAATGTACAACTAAGTGGGATTGGGTCATCATCTGGAAAATGGTTAGTCGCTCTAGTTAGTGGACACATGATTACAGATCAATATTGTACGTGATTAAATCTTCGTATGCTTTACTACTTCATCAAATATTCATTTGATTATTCATTTGATGTTTTGACTTGAATTCTTGGATATCATTAACGTGACATCTATATTGGAATCAAGAATTCTGGAGATTTGACATTTTGCTAGTTACTCGTGGAATCTCGCACCGTACTTCCAATGGTATATCTATTTGCGTGATTCGGAATGTCTGAACCAATGTGTTCACTTAAGCTTAAAACACAAGGCTTTGTCCACGTTTGTTATGATACGTTTATGCGGAACGTTGAACCATGTTGGACCAGATCCCACTTCCACCTAGGTTCGTCTGGTTAGCCCAGCAATACCAAGGAAGTAATGTCGACATTATGAAGCTGGTGACGACATTTGGAAGTAATAATATCTAAGGAGATTTTCGAAACTAAGGACACGTTTTCGAATTGAGATCTTTCCCAGGGATTATATTTGGTAAGCACCATATTTCGAATTAATAAGAAATATCCAAATATACCTTAAGATATTGCTTTGATTGCTCTTGGCTAAACATGTTTCGAAAATATATTTTGTTTATGAAATATATTTTTCTTAAATGTAAAATGCTACAGT
This sequence comes from Papaver nudicaule, assembly GCA_023529015.1. Classification (NCBI taxonomy): domain Eukaryota; kingdom Viridiplantae; phylum Streptophyta; class Magnoliopsida; order Ranunculales; family Papaveraceae; genus Papaver; species Papaver nudicaule. The sequence continues at coordinate 10,969 of JAJJMA010223618.1, forward strand.
ATTAGTTCTCATTAAAAGCTATGAGACTAAATGGGGAATTTCGGAACTATTATGTAAATGTGCTTTGTGGAATTGCCGAAATTAACTTTGCCTCATTTCAAAGCTAAAGCCTTAGTCAATATAAATAGGAGTGGTATCTCTCCTGAAAGATTTAATCCCCTTGGCCAAGCTCTTCTTCGGAATTGTTAGCTTGTGTTGCCGCTTTTCTTTTCAGTTACCTTTGAGCTTTTGCTCTCGGTTTAGAATTGCGTGGAAGTCTTCTCTCTGGATCGATAAGCCTAGAAGTACCTCTTACGGGAAACTAGTTTATGTTTACTAGTCTTCTTTGTATTGTACTTGTGTTCTATTCTATCACGTCTATCAAACCTAACGATCTTGTTTATTCTAAGGTCCTTCTCTTCTGATATAAGGCCACTCAAGATCGTTGTGATTAGAATATACTCTTTATCTATTAACCTGGATTTGTCAGCAAGACGGTTTCGGTTTGTGTGCCTAAACTATAGATATTGAGTGGAATCAAGATCGTTGTTGTTAGATTTATTCTTTGCAGGTACATCGTTCTTCACGGTCATATCATTTCGTACTTGGTACAACTATCTGCTTGATTCCAACTGGGACGACAAGGATACTCTTTCGAAAGTTTAGGTTTTGAAACCTTGATCGATATCTCGAGGTGTTTATTGCCTAAGTAAACTTAATATCCTCGCTCTTGGTGTGAAAAGACTTCGGTGAAATATTTGTTAGTTACCAAGGATATCATCTAGCGATTTGACCTGCCGCTATTTGGTTATTGTCCATAAGGTTGTAATCGTCCGTTTGGAGGTCTGGTAGCGATAGTCCTCGCGACGGGCTGTGAGGCAACTCTTGCGTAAGACAGTAACGGGCGTCTGTTTACGTAGGGGAGTACATGTGCGTGACCATCTTGCAGTGGTTGGAGGCGTAGGAATACTGAGGGGAAATCTTTGTGACTAATAGTGTATTAGGGTCATATTGTCTGCACCATCTAGTCCGAAGTCTGAGAGTAGGTGTGTTGGCGGCTTAATTCTTAAGAGTATTCAAAACTGGACTAGGTCCCGGGGTTTTTCTATGAGTTTGTAGTTTCCTCGTTAACAAAATCTTGTGTGTACTTTACTTTACTTCCGCATTATATTCGAGTCATCTTATATAATTAAGTATCATACTTTGTTGGTTGACATGGTCTTTCGGATTCTTGTATTGACTCCCTTGTGTGAATCAATCAGATCTGAAAAAGATCTTGTTCTTGAGTTCTTCATTTCAGGAACCGGTCAAGGTTTGACTTATAGGTGGACTAAAATAAAAGATTGGTGGTGTACTCGGTACCCTCGTCTTTTCATAATGCAGTTCCATTGACTTCTAATTCCATTTTCAAATCTATTGTTTGGATTCTTTGAAACTTTCACAAACACATCAAAAGCACGAATCCAAAGCGCCGCCTTCCACTTCTCCCACTTCTCCCACCATACCATTCATTCGGCTACGAATGAAAGAGTAAGTAATTGCGAGATTTTCTATCTCGGTGTAATTGGTCGCCATATCGATTTGGTGATGAAAAAAACTTGAAAAATTGAAGGGAGAAAGAAGGAATCAATTGAAACAAGATTGGTTGGGATGAGTTGGTCAAAGAAGAAGAGTTCTCTTATAAAAAAAGAGATCCCAACGGCTATTTTTTTGGAATTTTATAAAAAAAGTCGTTGAGGATGGTAGGCACCAACTTCTCCAGTACATTTTCTATGGTCCAGTCTACTACAGTACTAGACTATTTCCAACGGAAAATTACTATACCGTCTCAATTACATCACTATTTTCGACGGAAAATATCAAACCGTCAACTACATTACTATTTTCCACTGCCATTAGTGATTTGATATGGATTTCAAAGGAAGATTGTAACTCAAACTTTCCCAAAATGGGTTCTTTTATGGTTCTACAAGGATTCCAACTTGAATTTGCCATTTCTGGATAGGATCAGTGCTACTCTGGAAGATCCTGGCTCAGAGTATGGCAAATTACGGAGTGGTTTGGAGTTCAGAGGAAGATTCTCAAATACATCACTATTTTCTACGGAAGAAACAAAACAATCTCAAAAATATCACTATTTTCCACGGAAACAATAAAACCGTCTCGGCTACATTAGTATTTTCCACGGAATCAAAAAAACCGTCTCAACTACATTACTATTTTCTACGGAAAGTATCAAACCGTCTCAACTACATTACTATTTTAGTGAGTGGTTTGGAGTTCAGAGGAAGATTCTAACTCAAACTTTCCCAAAGTGGGTTCTTATAAGGTTCTACAAGGATTCTTCCTTGAATTTTCCATAAATGGATAGGATCAGTGATCCTGCAGGCTTACAGTATGGCAAATTATGGAGTGGTTTTGGAGTTCAGACGAAGATTGTCTTTACTATTATGGTATCAGAGTAAGTCGAGATCATCCTTCGCCGATGCACTAAGCCTTCTTGTATTATTCCTACTGGAGTATCAGAATAATTCGAGAATCTTCGCCGAAGCACCAAACCGAAGGATGTTTCTCATATTATTCCTACTGGAGTATCCAAATAAGTCTGGAAACACCAAAAATGACGATGTTTTTCATACTATTCTCATACTGGAATATCGGAATAACCCGGTCACCTTCGGTGAAACTTCTCAAAAAGGTATGTTTGAGATATATTACACGTAAAGAAAAATGTATAACGAGCGATTGTAGGTGTTTTGTCATGGTAATTATGTTCCATTAGCAAAAAATGTCATGATTTTTAGATTGTCCCATGGCTTAAAAGCCATCCACTTTTGCCATTGACCACAAATACACAGTTGACCAGATATTTTTTCCGTGTTTTCGGCTCATTAATCGAAGTGAAAAGCAAATCTCTCCTCTATTATTGAACTCCTCTCTTGTCCGAAAGTTGGAGCTCAAAGTTAGATCTCAAATATCGTTTCCCTCTCAAATCTCCACTCTGATTCTTCTTTCCCCCCCTCGAAAATCATCTCTCTCTTCCTGAAATTTTGGTTTCCCTTTCAAATATGTTTTTCCTCTTCTACAAAAATCAGAAACATTTCAGATCTAATTTTTTTGAAAAACATATGTAGATGGGAATCTCTTTCCTCTTTCTTGTACCCCCATATCTCTCTACTATCTTATCTCGCTCATATATATCTCTGGTAATCTCAATAGATTTCTAGTTTAGATTAGATTTATTTTGGATGTTATCTCTTTCCATAAGTTAAGATCTGTTTTTTTTTTGGGTAAATGTTGAGATGTGTTTTGGTTATATGTTCTTATTTTGTTTGCAATCTATTTCATTTAAGAACAACTGACCACCAGAGGGTGTATCTTAGTTAGAAGGTTTGCTGTTAATGAAGGAGATCGGTGCAGCAAACCTCACTAACTAATTCATCCCCTCTATCATTACAGTTGGTTCATCCAAGTTTCAATAGTAATGTATTTTACTTCTTGGTTGGTGGTTACAAACTAGAACAAGAGATGTCATATGACTGTGTTGGTCCTCCAAGGCTGTTGAAGGATTGTAGTAAATTCGTAATTAAAAATCAAGTTTTCTTGAAATGAATTTACTATTGTCTTTAAACAGCCTAGCAGGATTAGTGTACAATAAAGAAAGAGCTGTAGTTGTGTTTGATTCAAGCCATTCCCACAAGGTGTATTAGTATGTGGTGAGTAAGCATGAATACATTAGTTTCTGTTATTATCATTAGTTTATCTTGGTTGATTTTTAATCACTTCATTGTCTTTGTCTGCCCAGGAGGCTTCTTTGAGCACGGGGCTGCTGCAGGACACCTTTTTCAACTTAAGGTTTGTCTACATATCATATAGTGTGCAATCTCTTTATTTTGTTATGTGGTACATGATTTGGAGTATTAGGAACAACTCACCACCATTGAGTGTTTGGAGATGAGATGTACTGGTTCTGAAGTTTGTCGTAAATGGATGGGATCGATGCGGCAAACATGGCTACCAGTACATTTTCATCCCCAATTTATGTTGGTGAGGAAGCCTCCATACATTAGTCTAAGTTTGATGATTATCACTATCTTGGTTTATTCTTACTTGCTACCATTATCTATGTTTTGCAAGGATTCACTGTGGCAGTACCAACAAAAGTGCACAAAGGGAAAGATATGACTGTATTGGTCTAGCAAGACTCTTTTAGGATTTGAGTAAATTTCTAATCATAAAGTTTTCTTGAAAGAGTTTACTCCAGCTCCAAAAGGGTCTAGCTGGATTAGTATGCTACTATGAAAGAGGACCTGTCGGTGTCATTCAAGGACATATTACTTACTACATTGTCTTCGTCTTGTGAGGAGGCTTCTTTGAGCACGGGGCTGCTGCAGGACACCCTTTTCAACTTGAGGTTTGTCTACATATCATATGATTTCTTTATAATATTATGTGCTACATGCTTTGGAATAATAGGAACAACTCACCACCATTGACTGTTTGGAGACAAGATGAATCGCTAGTGAAGTTTGCTGTAAATGTAGGAGATAGATGCAGCAAATTAACCTCACGCGCAATATATTCTATCTCAAATTTCTGTTGGTGAGAAGCCTCGATACGTTAGTCTAGATATGTTGTTATCATCAGTTAATCTTGCTTGATTTTTACTTGCTACATTATCTTTGTCTTGCGAGGAGGCTTCTTTGAGCAGGGGGTTGCTGCAGGACACCTTTTTCGCCTAAAGGTTTGGTTACATATCATATGATCTCTTTATAATAGTATGTGCTACATGATTTGGAGTATTAGGAACAACTTACCATCATTGAGTTTTTGGAGATGAAATATACTGCTTATGAAGTTTGTCGAAACGGAGGAGATCGATTCGGCAAACATGATGAGCAGCATATTTTCATCCCCAACTTCTGTTGGTGAGAAAGCCTCAATACATCAGTCTATGTTTGATGTTCATTAGTTTGTCTTGGTTTATCTTACTTACCTGTTACTACCATTATCTTTGTTTTGTGAGGATTCACTGTAGCAGTACCAACACATGTGGAGAAGGAGACACATGACTGTATTGATTCTGCAAGACTCTTTTTAAACATTGGAATAAATTCCCAATCATCAAGTTTTCTTGAAATGAATTTACTCCAGTTTTTAAAAACAGTCTAGCGGGACTAGTATGTAACTACGAAACAGGACCTTCGGTGTTACTATACCTGCTCAAAAGATTGATGTATGAGTATTTGGTTGAATTAGATGTATGTTGCAGTTAGGTCTCCCTGTTGTAGTAGATAGTTGAGGTCAAATTTTGTTCATGCTATATTTGCTAGATTTATAAGTAGTATGACATATTATATAGGATAATCGTTAGGTATTCATTGATCCCCTAAATTTAGCCGATGAGAAGCAGGTTCACTCCTTATCCTACGTGCGAATCGGTTGCTTCTTATAACCAATTTACTTACACGTGATAAAATGAGTGTCCTGGCTCATTTAGTGCTATTGCATTTGAATTTATGAATGTTTGTAGTTGTAATAACAGGATTGAATCCTTTTTTATGATTTCCCTAAGTAGTTTTTTCAGGGATGATTTATACTCGTGGTTCATGATTATAGACAACTCTGTTATGGGGTCATATTATGTTATTCAAGTGGTTGTTCAGTCAACTATACGTAGACAACTGAAAGATTTTTTTTTTTTTTTGAAATTGGATATGTATTGCAAGAAGAACTGTACAAAAGATACAAAGTTGCTCTCAACTTAGAAGAGGAAAAGAAGCATAGATTACATGACTTCACATAAGTCAGATAAGCTCAAAAACGTAAAGACTATATGGGTTTCCTAGTAAATAGGGTATCCCAGTTAAAAATCCAATCTGCAAATGGATGTATAATGTTTGGATGGAAAACCTTCAGCCAAGAGAAGACAATAGCTTTTATATGACACACCACCTGATCCTCACGCTGCGACTTATGAGAAAAAATACGGTCATTCCTCTCCTTCCAAACCTGCCATATAGTCGCATGCAAAAGATATTTCTAGATTACTTTCCCTGAGCCAGAGAAGCTTTCCCTAGGCCATCTATCTACCATCTCTTTGTATGTACCAGGCATAACCAAACTCCAGCCATTGATACTTGGTATAATTGAACTCCATACAAACCTTGTAAAACTGCACTCCAAGAACAGGTGAGTAACTGATTCAGGCGTCGTACTACACAAGCCACACATACCTGTCGTCTGAATGCCCCTTCGTGTTAGGTTATCACGCGTGCCCACTCTATTTAGGTAAACAACTGAAAGATTTGTTTCATTGTTTCCCAGAACTCTCACATCTGAGGTCGACAAAGGAAAATGAAGGTTGCGTTAATGATAAAGATCTCCGGGATACCGCTAAAAACCATTATGCGTCCTATAACAAAGCTTCTTCTGATCCAAGGTATCATTACAGAACATCACATAAACTGCAAACTGCTAAAACACACAACCTTCTAATCTAGAGATAGTAATAACACATGCAAAAATGTATGTATATATTTTGCCTTGTGCAGTTTTATCAATTTAGGATTGTGAATGAGTGTAGTGAATGGATGTATAAACGGTTGTATGATTTTCAGAGTTTGAATGAATTGGTTGTGTTAGTTGAATGAGAATGGATGTATTTCAGCGGGAATGTATTGAAAATTACAGGATTTCGATTCAGTATTGCAGGTTCAGGAATGAACTGTATTGCAGGTTTCGGAATGAACTGTATTCCAGGTTCAGAAATGAACTGTATTCCAGGACCACTTTAGGGGATCAATTGTAACGCAGAGCTTAACGCTTGCTAGAGTTTTATTTATTTTTTAAAATAATACAGTTTCTTCTAACGATAACAGACGTTACACAAATCTGTTAGTTGAATGAGAATGGATGTATTTCAGCGGGAATGTATTGAAAATTACAGGATTTCGATTCAGTATTGCAGGTTCAAGAATGAACTGTATTGCAGGTTCCGGAATGAACTGTATTCCAGGTTCAGAAATGAACTGTATTCCAGGACCACTTTAGGGGATCAATTGTAACGCAGAGCTTAACGCTTGCTAGTGTTTTATTTATTGTTTAAAATAATACAGTTTCTTCTAACGATAACAGACGTTACACAAATCTGTTAGATACTAAACACACGTGTCAATTTTTAAGACTGTTACAAGCGAAATTCCCATGAAAACAAATGTGACTAAGACGTTAAAATTTATCCGTTACACGCTGCAGTTTAACGGCGTACATAAGTTGTTGGATCCGTTACGATACAAGGACAGGTGGCAAGCACTGAACCGTTAGATATAGAATCCATCAGTTCTGTTACCTTAACAGTTAGGGTATCAGTTACGCAGACGCAACGTTGCTGTCTGTTTCAAAACAGTTAAGAAAAGTGTCAGCGGGCAAACAGATAAACCGTTACAGCACAAAAACACTGTTGGATATAATGTTACAGTTAAGAGTTATTTATCAGTTACTGCACACTGTAACGGGTAGACCGTTATAGTAGACTGCCACGCGGCATTGTATGATGGTATTCCTCATCCGTGGCAATAATTATTGCAACAGATGCGTGTGTTGGTGTAATTATAACTACACCAACGACAGATCCGTTGCTGTAATTATTCCAACACTAATAATAACGGCTCACCGGTAACGACCACTCGTCGTTGCTTTTATTTTTTACAACGGCCCACCGCCGTTGCTGAAAAACTGAATTCGTGTAGTGCTCATTTTGACCCTTTAAAAAATCTAATTTTTTATGATAGTCCATCCAAAATTAATATTTCAGTCCTAAATCTTCCAACTATATGTCAAATTTTCAACATAAACTTGACTATAGCCTTTTTTTTCGTTCAATTTTTTTTCAAAGTCCCATTATTAGATTAGAACTTAGGATATCTATAGTTAACTTTATGTATCGTCATATTTTGTTTGTTTACTATTCATTTTCGTATAAAAGCAAAAAAGTCCAAAATTTTCGGACGGCCTATGGCCGCCACCATTTGTTTTACCTTGATGTCATTATTTTATTATTTTTTTAGCCCCCAACAAAAAATCCTTGTTCCACCGTTGCCTTGAATAAATTATTATTTTATTTCTTCGAAAAAGATTCATTTTAAGTAAAAAGATTCATTTTTATTGGGTGAATCAAAATCCGGGCTTTCAAAAAAGCTTCACATTTTTCTTCTTATTATTCTTCTTCTTATATCGATTCCTGATTCCTTGAACTCTCTAGGATTCGGTCCTTTGTTCATCCTTCGTTCCGGGTTTTATAGAATTAATCGTAATTTTATTTTTTTTGGAAATCGTCGATTAATCGACGATGTTTTGGTTTTGAAAAAAAATGAAAATGAAGTAGAAGAAGAAGAGAGAATCGGTTTATGTTTTGGTTGAAATGAAATTTGGATTAAGATTTGGGTTTTAAGTAGAGAAATTACTGTGGGGGCATTTGGGTATTTTTGCCAATTTTTAGTTATCCCATAACCACCTCTAAAGGATAGGTATAAAATTCTATGGGGCCAAATACTCCACTGTAGGGCCAAATTAAGCCAGGCTCCTGAAACTCTATCTCTATTCAAACTAATTATAAGTTTGAAAATCATACTAATCTAATCTAATAACTAAAACTAAATTAATTAAATCATTGACACTAATTCAATAAGGGTTGTTTAGCCATTATCAAAAATATGTGGTAGGGGTTCTTAGTTTTACTTCAAAATAATTTTATCGTATTTTATGGTGCAGCCCTCTTAGAGCATCTCCAATGGTGTTTGGGTTTGGGAAATATTGATGCCACATAGGATTTTGGAAACTCTTATTAAAAAATATCTCTCCAGTAGTGGTTGGATGGTTAAAATTTTATATGACGTGGACTCTTGAGTTTGGAAGAGAGTTTGGGTTTTTGGAACCTCCCATCCAAACCCACGTCATCAATTGTCATTATTTTATTACTATTTTTACTTTATTTTGTTAATTAAGCTTTATAACTGAATGACACTTGTATTGAAATTGATATGGATCCAACTACCACTGGAGATGTTTATCAAAACAAAAATTTATTTGTATTCAACATCAATAAAACCCCTCTTTTTTAGGTCTCCACATAGGATATACATCCAAACACCATTGGAGATGCTCTTATAATTCTTGCAGCTTTAAAATAACATAAAAAAGTAAAGTGAAAATTCACCGGATTTGGATTAGAGGATAATTAGTTATTCTTTGAAAGAAAATGATTTTTTCTGAGACAGATGAAGTAATAATTACAGGGTTGTATCAAAATCACCAGATTTGGATTCACAACATTGAATTTTAGTTTACATATTGGCGAATTATATCATTCTTAATTAACATTTGTGAGGACTTCTTTAAAGAGAAAGGATCATGTGACATGGTTAATATGACACTATCTTGACATTGTGTCGCAATTTTTTTGATAACTCCCAAACGATGATGAATTTGAACAATACAAGCAGGCTGACTTTGCAATATTAAATAGAAAAAAAAATGAATAAAAAGGGTTCCAAAAGGAACCCTTGTGCAACTATGCTAATTTTGAATAACACAAAAAGGCAATCATCTCTAATGTACTAAGTCCTGCAAGAACCCAATAGAAATAATCGAGATTTGCGCGATTGAGGTTGTCACAGAACCAACCACACTGACCATCTCCACCAGTTACCTCCTGGATAACAGATATAAGGAAGCCACTTAAGAAGGATCCTACGCCAAACATGCACAACCGAAGAGAAAGAGCCACACTCTTTAACCCGTTTGGCACTTGATCATAGAAAAACTCTTGTAATCCAATACCGGTAAATACAGTAGCAAGACCAATCAGTAAGTATTGTGGAACCAACCACCACACACTCATTGGAACTGTTTCATTTGGCATATCGACCAATCCAAAATCAAGTGCAGTTCGAAGCCTTTTACGCTCCACTGTAGCTGCACCCACCATAGATACTGCGGATAGAAAAATTCCACTACCAATCCTCTGAAGCGTTGTTATGCCGTTGGGTTTTCCAGTTATAGCTCGAGCAAAAGGAACAAAGAGACGGTCGTAGATAGCAGCAAACAGAATAAAAGATAAGCTGTTGAAGATGTTAATTGAAGCAGCAGGTATTTGAAAGTCAGGACCTAATGTTCTGTCCATCGTGCTGCTTTGCTTAATGAAGAAAGTCACGCTTTGGGAATACACAACTGGGAACATCAAACATATGATCCACACCGGCATCAATCTTAGTAAAGATTTCGCATCTTTGACATGGTTATTGGAACTTTCTGCAGCATTTGATATGGTGATAACACATTCTGATGCTTCCCCTTGGGCAGTTTTCGACAGGGAAGGGATTCTCCAGTTCTTTACATGTGCTAGTAACACCTTGATTATTCCCGGGTTTTCTTTTTCTTCATCTATAACACTATAACGATATATTTTGATTCCGAACAAGTAAATAATTAGTGCCAATGTTGATGAAATGGACGAAATGCCGAATCCAAGACCCCATCCCAAGTTATCTTGAATGTAATTCAATATCGTGTTCGCGATGGCCGCTCCAAAAGTGCCTCCAATTTGATTCCAAGTGAAGAATGAACTCTTAGACTTGCATTCAGACAGGTTTTGTCCATCAAATTGATCGGCACCAAAAGCTGTTGCACATGATGAGTTTCCAGCGTGCCCAAATGCGACTAAATACAAAGACATGAAGAAGAAGCTTACTTGCACAGAAGAAGGATAAGAGCAAGGCTTATCGGCTTCTGTCTTATTACTAACACAACTAGTCGAGTTGACTGAACCATTCAGAGCAGAAACAGTTAAAAACGCAAGTCCCTATAAACACATAATGAAGTTTAACAATTAGCAATTAAGTCGAACAGAAAATGAACTAATCATAGAAAGATTATAGAAACAAGTTTACCAATATTTCGAAGAAAGAAGAGAATAAGACGGTACGAAATCGGCCGATATAAGAATCAGCAACAAAAGCAATTAGTAAAGGAAGCATGAACACAACACCAGACCAGATATTGACATTTAGAGCAGCTGTGGCTGTAGACTGACCAAAGTGATTGGTGAGATAACTTATCAAGTTTGATGAAATCCCATTGAATGCAAAAGCATCTGTGACACCAATTAAAAGCAGTGGAGAAGCCGATTTCCATCCACCAATTTGTTGATTGTCAATCGTCAGTAATTTCTCTCCTTTGTAGTTCACCATTCCATCAATATACTTCCTACTTTGATCTCCTTGCCCATTATGATTCTGCTGCAACAATGGTTCATCACTTCTGTTGCTGACAGTAACTCCTGTCATGACCTCCACTACTCTAGTTGTCTCTCCGGAATAAGAAACAGTATAATGTAAGCACTTTGCAGTAATTTGTTTATTT
>JAJJMA010223628.1:0-11717 GCA_023529015.1 Papaver nudicaule
AAGACGGTGTGATCCCACTTGGCCAGATCGATCCATTTTGGAGGCAACTTTCATTCCAAGAACAAGTCATCGATGACGATTTTGGGGGAGAGTTTAATGAGACATATGAATATGAATCAATGATGGAGTATTGGAAGGACATGAATGTGGGACAAAGGCAATCTTGGTGCGCACGGTTTCGAGCATGGGCTTATGCACACACTAGATGTAATCTTTTTGAACCGGATAAAAAGAAGAATGGTAGGGGTAGGCCTAACACCAAGGTTCCCCGGAGAGTTGGTCGTGTTTTGGCAAGAGAGAGAAATATTGCGTCAAAGACAAGAGAGTGAAGACTTCGAGATGATGAAGAACTTGGAGGAGGTAAAGGGTTTAGACGACATGGATTGCACCCTTCAAGCATTTGTCAACAACAAGAAACGTAAACGACCTCAAACGGAAAAAGCTTCAACAAGTCATCAACCCAATGTGAAGGAGATTCCAACGGTTGCCACTCCAACAAAAGGGAATGTGAAGGGCAAAGACAAGGGGATTCCAACACAAGGGAATGTGAAGGGCAAAGGCAAGGGTTTGGCAACATCCCCCGAAAAAATAATAGTAAGGCTACCAATCAAAGTTTTGAAGAAGAATCGCACCCCAGTAGTGAAGAAGAGAAGCACCCCGGTAGCTAAGAAGGAAAGCACCCCGGATGTGGTTGTTGAAGAGCTTGACAATAGGAGGGTTTTTAAGCATGGAAAGGAGGTACGTCGCGAACCTCGTGGAATGTACATAACCCCTCTAGATGAACTTGGTAACATTCATAGGCCTTACCACATGATTTATTATGAGTGGATGGAGCAACTCCCCTCTATAATTCATGAATACATAATCTCCATGGAAGATGTAGAGGGCGATGGAAATTGTGGTTACCATGGTACATCGGAACAACTAGGACCCTTTCCCGGGGTGAACCAACCCACCTATGTTAGGATGATGTTGCATGCAAGATTAAATAGAGAGCCGGATGTTTATAATTATTTGTTGTCGGTTGATGGGGAAGACGTAGATAGACTAGAGAGAATGAATATGAGACTCATTGGGGAATGTGATCTTATGTCAAGTGAAAATTGGATGGCATTTCCAGAATGCGGGCACTTAATTGCCGATGAATTTCGATGCGTTGTTCACTACTTCTCCCGTGGTGGTAATAACACGTACACTCCCCACTATGCGAGGTATAGTCAAGAACATGGAGATCTTGGGAAGCCTAGACGTCTTGTGATTGCACAAATGGAGGCAATCATTTCATAGGGCTTAAGTTAGAAAATGGTTGCTCATTGGCACCGTTGTCCCCTAAAACTTTGCATAAAGAGATAGCTAAGGAATGGTGTGGACAATACGAGACGGAAATGCACACTTGGAATGCTTTGTTATCGTCGCAACGACCCAAACAGCCCGTACAATCATTTGTGTTGACCGATGAAGAAGATGACGAGGAAGAAGAAGCTTGAAAATATTGGTGAATATGTCAATGTTCTTTTAAATGTCAATCTTTTGTTAGTGATTACGGAAACATGATGAATGTATTTTGGAAACATGATAGAATCTTTTGTTAGTGATTATGGAAACATGATGAATGTATTTTGGAATCATTGTATAATCTTTTGTTAGTGATTATGGAATCTTTTAAGTTTTGTTTAAGAAAATTCAAGACTTACGGCTGAGAAAAACAGAGACGTAGGTTGCTTACGGCGTGTAAGTTGTGTCCCATAGCAGCCGTATGTCACTGTCGGGTACTTACGGCTGGGACCAATAAAAGGTTAACAGCCGTAAGTGGACCTAACTTCTCCTGTATGTTTCTTTTTTTTCCCTCAGTTTCTTTCAACAGACTTACGGCTAGTACCTGACACCCTCAACTAGACGTAAATAACTTACGTCTGGATAATTTAAATCATTTGCAGCCGTAAGTGTGTTGAAAACTTATAGACACAAGAGTCATACACGTAGGTAACTTTCGGCTGGTAATTTGTATTATTTATTAGCCGTAAATACTCTTGTCCGACCAAAAAAAAAATCTGCAACATACATTTTCCATCAAATAAAAACTCTTACATAGATGCCTTATATATTATTTTTTACCACCATCACGACTTACTTATATCAAGTCAACATTGCTACGTGAAGATTCACAAAAAACTTCCTACATTGCCTATAATGAGCTTCATATTTGAACTCCTTTTTGTGCAATCGACACTATTCCGTTAGAGCCCTCTTGACAATGTCTTCATCGGTTTCACCCTCAAAACGGCAACATCGGTTGATAAATTCCACTAGTTTCATGAATTCACGAACCCGTCTTTGAATTTTCCGCCATCGAGAAATAAGCACATATTTTGTCCGTGTCATTGGGTTTTTGGTTTCTGTCCAAAAATCAGCAGTAAAGTCCCACCAAGTATCCGGAGGCAAGCCGCACTCCAAGTTTCCTTTGAAAGCCCGAAATTGCTCCTTCGACGGATAGTAAATGATGTAGTTTGCGCAAAGAAAAAAATCTTCCTTATGTGTAAACTTTGAACCAGCAACAAGTCGGTGAGCCATTTTCAGATTACTAAAGTTAGAGTAAAGAGATAAAGGTTAGTATGGAACAAAAGAAAAGAGACTTTGGAAGAGTTTGGTTTTGGAATGTGAGGATTTTGTGAATAAATGGTTGGGTTTTATAGGAAAACAATGTCCAACGGCTCTAAGATTTTCAAAAAAGAGTCGCTGAGCCTCTCAACGGCTCTTTACAATTACTTTAATACATCAGTAATTAAAATTTTGAAATTTGAATTTTTAGTTACGGCTGAAAACGATAAAAGCTAACCAGTCGTAGATGACTTACGGCTACCAGATACCTATCTACGGCTAGTAACTTTGCGACACAAAGTTCACTGAACTTAACCAGGCTTATGTTTGTTATACGTACAGACTTACATCCACTAACTGGCATCCACACCTTGACGTAAGTTTGTTACGGCCACTAACTGGCATTCACACCATGACATAAGTAGTTTACGCTACTAACTGGCATTCACACCTTGCCGTAACTAACTTACGGCATGTCACCTAAAATCGTTTGCAGCCGTAAGTTTCTTGAAAACACAAATACTTTGTCTTGTCACCTATCAAACATGAATAATTAAACACCAAATCATCCATTAACAAAAAGAAAAATCCATCCATAAACTAAAGATCAAACATCCATAAACTAAAGCTAAAATAACATTCAAACAAGCTAAAATAACATCCAAATTCATACATAAGTTTTTCACTCATAAAAACACAAGTTTTTCACTCATTAGCCTTTCCTTTGTTTTTTGCAACACGGCCTTTTGCGCCAACTCGGCCCCCACGAGTGCGAGGACCACCACCGGGAGCACGACTACCACTTGGTTCACCAATGCGAGGACCACCACCTCGAGTTCGACGTTGTTGAAAAGCCTCTTCCTCAATATCTTCTTCTTCGGTTTCTTCATCCGATACTTCAGGAGGCTGGCGAGAAGATGAGGATTCACGCGACCTCTTGGTACCCCTCTCGAGGTCTTGAAAAAGCTCATTTCCTTTGGGGGTAAGGTCATGTATTTCTTTGATTTGGTTCTTAAGGACTACCTGTTTAGTTACACTCATTGTTTTGCCACTAGAGATGTGGGCACACATGCTCTTTACCAATATGGCAACTTGTTTTTGCTGCAAAAAACGTAAGTAGGATTAGTTTATGACCACTAAAAACTATGATGAAATAACTATAATGAATTTATAGTAAAACTTATTTGCATACCCCAATTTTGGCCATTTTACTCAACAACGCCAAGGATTTCTTCCCCTTCCCTTCAGCGGTCTTCTTGAGTTTGGCTTTCTCTTGTTCGAGCCATCGGATTGCTTCCGGATCGTGGTTGATCACATAAGGATGACCCCAAGAGTGGAACCATGGAAAATAATCTGCATCAGCTTCTTTTATGCCCAATGCAGGAATCAGCTCGCCCATTTGGATGTTGTATACTGGTGAGTGACGATTGTTCCATACAGAGACAGATGGAGTTGGAGAATATTTCATTTTGATGTAGATGTTGTCAATTTTAGTACCATCTACTTGCAATTTGAAGTTCTCATGACGAACAACACGTTGAACACATCCAATTTGACGGAGACATCGTCGAGGATTAGTCATCACAAACCCATGAGGATGATAGATAGGCCCGTTGTAGTAAGCAACTTGTGAGAGCTCACGAGTGTCTTCCTCAGTGACCAGGTCTATACGTATGTAAGGATCAAACACCATATCGGATGCTTGTAAGGAGTCTAACTGTTCCCTCAACCACTCTATCTTTTAATGCTTCTTTCTTACTTGGTTG
This sequence comes from Papaver nudicaule, assembly GCA_023529015.1. NCBI lineage: Eukaryota > Viridiplantae > Streptophyta > Magnoliopsida > Ranunculales > Papaveraceae > Papaver > Papaver nudicaule. The sequence continues at coordinate 4,365 of JAJJMA010223628.1, forward strand.
TGTTCGAATGGATACTTCATACCTGTCGGGCGATCGTCATCCTCATCAATCTCATCATCCTCATCTTCCTCATCAACCTCGGGAATCTTGTGCTTCTTCCAGTGTCGGTTCTTTGATGGCCTTAGAAGTGTTGGAAAATGTTCGTAAAACCATGACTGAAATTGAAACATAACATTGGGTTACAAATGAAATGAAAATGAACATAACATATTACGATAAAATGAAGAAGGGAAGTCAAAAATTACCAGTAAAACACTAATATTTCCATCAATATAACTAGCACCCGCCCTCGAGGCCTTTCTAAGATTGTCTAAAAGGAAGGCAAGGGTTGTCGAACCCCACGAATAGTCGTGGGTGCCCTTAATGGTCCTCAACAACTGAAGGTAGCCAATATTCACCCGGTTTCCACTCTGGTCGGGGAAGAAAATGGTACCAAGTTGGTACAACAAGAAAGCTATGGCCACTTGGTTAGCCCTATCATCAAAAAGTTCCAATTTGGATGTACCCCGAACACTGCCCTCAACCTATTAAGCCTTACCTTTCGAACAACGTCTTTTCTCACGGGTTTTTTAAGCTATCCTCGGACTGTGCTAAAGCAATATTGTGGAGGGTAAAACCCCTCGGGACACGTGTCAGAGATCCAAGAAGCAAGATCACGCCAAAGGAAGAAGTAGCGAAGCTTCGGGATCAAGCCAAAGAAAGATAGGTCCGAGGACACCGAGTGAAGAATCAGAAGAAAGGGATTCGGACCCTGCCTCGAAGGACCGAAGCCCCATAACCATCTTCGGAGTACCGCCGAAGAAACCGCCTTACTCGACAAGGACTGACACCACCACGATTGAGTCCCTTGTCTTATTAGCTGTAAACCACCCAAGCTCGGCCTATATAAGGAGAGCTTGGAAAACATTGTAGGGTTGGAAATTTTGGGTGTAACCTAAGTGGCGAGAGACGGATTAGGTCTGTATCTCCGCTAGCTCCTTAGGATCATATCCATGTAGTAGCAAAACAGAAATATAATCTTTATACGTTTAGTCCTTTGATTAAATGTCTTTTTACATGTCTTCGATATTGTTCTTGAGGTCTTCATACCTTGATTCATGTTTAAATAACTGTGTGTGTGAGTATGAGATCTGAGGGCTATAGAACATGATGCACATATGCAGATTTTATACCCATACAGTTTGGCGCTAGAAACAGGGACTGTTAATTGGTAATTAAATTAATTTTTGAGAAAAATTACAAAAAACAGGCAGCTATATACAAACACCCTCTAACAGCCTAAAAGGTGCCTATTAGCTTGTAGACTAGAAGATATACAATTTACTCTACTATCTACCTAGGCAGACTAGAAATTTACAATGAGTTCTACTATCTGCCGAAAAAACCTAGAACTAGACATATACTCATAGAATGAGTTCATAAATAAAGATTACATGATGTTATAGTTTTCCAGCTAAATCAAAACCCTTTTTGGGGGGTTTTAACCTCTCTGAACGTCTGGTTGTAACCTTTGGCTGAGCTCCAGAAGCATTGGAAGACCGTTTAGCCTTTGCTACCTCCGGTTTAGCTCCATTTTGTAATATCTGCGGACCCATACCCTGGACTAGTGGATCCCCATCAAAAATATTTGGTTTAGGTAACCCTGGAACCGATTTATCAACTGGTTCAGCTGAAATAGGCCCATTAGTAGACCCAACTTCATCTGAACCCGTACCCGTATCCATACCCGGATTGTGGTCCAGACCCGGTTCTGCCTGAATTCCAAATACTGTCGTCGACTGCCCATGGACCGGAATCCTAAAATCATTAGGTTCTGAGTCGCTGCTGTTGTTGGATTCGGTACACACAGGAGAGGAGCCTCCTGGTGGATTACCTAGCCCATTATTTTCATCCAAACCTCGAGCTACATCACTGTTTAATAATGGCGGACTCTCCTGATGATCATGATGATCATGATCATGATCAGAATCATCACCGACTGAAATACGATCCAGCAGGGCTTCATATTCTGCAAATGCATCCTCTGCTGCTGGAGAACTAAAATAAGTGTGCTTAGGCCGTTGAAAGTCGCCTGAGATACCATGTTTTCGAGCTAAATTCTCCAAAAGAGAATTATGGATAGCTCGTTGAATGTCAGCAAGTTCTTGCTGTGATAGATTATCAACAGCAGAATCCATAGTTGTAGGTTGTTTTTTCCTTGAATCTATCATCACTCTACCAGTTGCAACCCACTCTTTGCCTGCAGAAGGATTGCTCTTCTTTTTTCCCTTCTTTGATGCTCTGTTTCCGAAAACAGAGGTCCTCTGTTCAGGGTTTATGCTCTGTTCTTTCTCTGTTTCGACAGCAGCAGTGCAAAGCTTCTTCTTTAACTCTCTACAGAGATCCATGTCATGACCAACCGAGCTGCAGTGTTTGCAGAACTTAGGTCGTTGTAGAATCGAGACTTTCTGCCAGAAGTTATGATGTTTGGCCTTTACGAAAATCCTCGATAAAACATCTTTCGAAAAATCAATATCCACCAGAACCGTTGCTGGATACCTGAAATCATAGTCGAGTGTTGCTTTAGCAACCCCAATAGGAGTTCCTAGAACCTTACCCAACGTCAATAGCATCTTCGCTAGAAACAGGGACTGATTAAAACAACTTAGGGTTTGCCTGTGATTTTTCGGGTTTTCAAATTTTTCATAGATTTTCTCATTTTTTAGAGATCTTCAAAGCTTGTTCTTTAAAAACGCTCCAATACCTTAAACATCTAAAGATCCTTAAAGGCTTTAGCATGTTCAAGGGTTTTATGAGCAAATCATCAGATGGTCAGGTCATCGTCTAAGGGTTTCAAACCTTGACATGATGAAATCCATTTCAAGTATGGTAATTGATTTTCATCGTATACGCCTTAAAATTAGGATCGACTATAAGAAAACGATTATGAGAAAAAAATCTTTAGACCTATTTTTAGGGTTTTCAAGGTCCCTGCTACATTTGGAAATAAGCTTTTATGAAGGAATCGTTGGGAAAGATGGTTTTGGCTAAAAGACAAAAAATATAGTTAGGGATATATTTAAAAGGAACGAATACGACCTACGCTAAAAACTCGCACGATAAAAACCGTTGCAATGTACAGACCTACATGACAGACATAGTACACTGCAGTAGCCGCCTTGGACCTCATGGGTTTTTTGTCTTCTGACAGGTCACGACCAGAATGGCTTCGAAATCTGACCAGGCTCCGAAACAGCGAGTGGGATCTTCGAGGCAGGGGACCGGTTCCTCGAGGCAACATTACACCAGATTCTCAACGAGTAAAGGGTTATCACCCGAGGTGGCGGCAAGCACAGTCCAACACAGGGAACAAGTAAACGAAAATGAAGTGCATATAGAGGACTTAGGCCCAGAGGGAGAAGGATTCCCAGAGGCTAACGAGCTACCTCGACAGCAAGTACAAGAAGAAAATTGAGAAAACGACGAAGATGAAGATGAAGTGGCTGTCCCTGACAACGACATGCCTTTACGCCAACCAACCGAAGAATATACGGGGAGAGCTGCACAGTTCAGAAAGTTAATCTTGAAAAACAGAAAGATAAAAAAGCTAAAAAAGCAACTAGCCGAAGCAAATAAAAAGGTGACAGAAAAGTCTGCATCCAACTACAAAGGATGCAGCGAAGGACACTCTCGTCCAAACAATATATCTCAATCGAAGGAACACTCTGTATCCAAAACATACATCAAGACCAAGGGCGTCAGCAAAGGCCACGGGATCACAGTATCAAGCAAAAGGACCGAACCAGGAGTATATCCGAAGGAAAGTATACAGATACTCAGCGAAGATAATCAAACGAAGAAGGACGCCGAAGCTAGGGCTCTACATCAAGTAATGTTGGACTAGATCAAGACTCCGAGCAGAACTTTTCGACAGTAGGATCCAATCAAGCGACAGGATTAAACTCACGCAAGCAATGAATGATGTCAATCGCTCACCCCTAAGCCCAGAAATCCTCTCGAAGGCGATTCCAATAAAATGCACTATGCCCACCTTCACATCAATCTTCGATGGCTCGGGAGACCCGACCTTGCATATTAAAATGTATCTCCGAGTCTTTTTGGCTTACGCTAATAGAGATGAAGTGCTCTGTAAAATATTTCCCCTCTAGCTTGAAAGGAGAAGCCCTTGCTTGGTATGACAACCTCACAGCCAGCTCGATCTCGTCCTTTGAGGAGCTGTCCAAAGTCTTTATACTACACTTCCTATACAACAATTCCTCCAAGCCAGGGGTGGAAAAATTATTCAGCATCCGGGTACGACCATGAGAGTCTACCAAGAGTCTGACAAACAGATGGACTGAACAGTACGTAGAGGTGGGGAACGGAGCTACAGAAAAGGACAAAGTACGAGCATTCCTCAATGCTCTTGATAAAAACCATCCTTTATATGATAGGCTCTTCTCCAAGAACCTCGAGACGCTACAAGATCTCCGAAAATACCAGAAGGAGCGAATTACCTTGGAAGAGATCAAAGAACAAGCAACCATGGGGAAGGAAACCATCTTAAAACAGGTCCACTCAATAAACAATTTATCACTCGAAGAACGAGGTCAAACAATGAATAATCAATCTGGGGATCCGTCGAAGCGAGGAAGACAAGAGGATAATGGTCGCTATGGAAACGAAGGCAAATTCGGAGATGGCAAGTACCATGACAATAGAAAATACAATGATAACAGAGGAAACAACTCTCGAGGAGAATTCGAAGGAAGCAGCAGCCAGCAAGGACAAGGAAACAGAAAATTTGGGACAGCTAAGCCAGGATTCCCTGCCTTTCACGATAGAAAACTCCCAAAGCTTTGCGTACCCATCGAGGATGCTCTTCGGACTATCGAGCAGTCCGAATTTGCCAGTGAAATAAGATATCCCAGAAGCAGGGGTAATCAACCAAAGCACACAGAGAATTCAAGAGACTACTGTCAGTTCCACAAATTTTACGGACATACAACAGAAGATTGCATTACGGCACAAGACCAAATTTATTTCTTCATAGCCAGGGAACAATTCAAACACCTCCTGGAGCTACCAAAGCCCCCTCCAAATCAGCCACAGCCGAAGGAGGAGCCGAAGCATGAAGCTTATGTGATAAAAATCGATAGAGACATTCCGAGATTCGGCGCTTGTAATTCCATCGTTCACACAAAAGGCCTCGAGGGGATCCAAACAGACCGAATCCATAAGAGGGATTTCGAGGGAAAGGAAATACTTAGCGTAGTCACGAAGAATCATCTAGAAGAATGGCAAAAGCAACCCGTATTCTTTTCTGCAGCAGACATCCCCAACGAGGGAAGATCACACAACGACCCTTTGGTCATCACCCTCCAAATGGGAAAAATAGCGATGCCAAGAATACTCGTGGACCCCGGGAGTTCCGTCGATATACTCTTCGGACAAACATATGATAAGATGAAGGGAAAGAAAGCTACTTTGGTGCCCTCATCGTACAACATATTCGGATTTAATGGAAAACCATCGACACCTCGGGGGGAGCTAATGTTAACAATTCATGCCGGCAAACAAAAGCAGCTAACATTATTTTGTGTAGTTGACATAGACTCTCCCTATAACGCTATCGTGGGAAGGCCATGGTTGCATGGCATCATGGGAGTAGCCTCAACCTTGCATCAAAAGATCAGGTTTCCAACTCCACGGGGAATCGCGGAAATACCAGGCGACCCCTCCGAAGCTCGTGCCTGCAATGAAATAGATATTCAGGCCAAAGAAGGTAGCAAAGAATGCTCGGGGAAAACTAAACAACCAAGAATCACAGATGAAAGCATAGAGAAATTCATAGCTGAAACAGAAGCAGGAATGCCAAGCATCAGGCCAGACAACAGCAAAAAGGACCAACGTCCCGACAATAGAGAAAAGTTCCTCGTAGCAGCAGGCTGCCTCCAGATTCCGAATGAACAATTGAGCGAGCCTAGCGAAGGCAGGAATATTCAACAAGAACCTTTCTGGGCAGGGCCATTCGTCATAGAAAAGCAACTTGGGAATGACACGTATAGCTTAATCAACCTCGAAGGCCAGAAGTTAAAAACCCCAGTGGAGGGGAAGCATATGAAACACCTCGTCTAGAAAGCAACTTTTTATGTAAGAAGCACTCGTAGAAAGATTGAATAAATGAAAATCACACCCTTTGATGCAACTTCTTCCGAAATCAAACTCCAGATCCTGCCAGGGCGGGTAAAAAATCCCACCTGGCTAGGCATAATTGCAAAGGCTTTAGCGCCACAAATAAACTGGCCATGACGCCGTATCTCCCCTAATGCCACATCGCAAAATAAAAAGGCTTTAACGCCAAGGCAAAAAACGCCAGAAATAAAAAGGCTTTAACGCCAAGGCCAGAAAACGCCAACAATAAAAAGGTTGTAACGCCAAGGCAAAAAACGCCAAAAAATAAAAAGACCTCGAACAGCAGGCACAGAGCTGATGACCATATAAATCGTAAGGGCCCTACGAGTTATATGGCACAGTCCTCTACCCACAAGACACCACGTTAGCGGTGGACGCCTTGAATCAAGGCTATATAAGCTAATGATACATTCGCGCCCACTACCAAACGACCACGAGGACCTCACTTTCTGAGGCGTCGAGGGGACGATAAATGGGATTAACATTTACCTATAGAGGAAGATGGAACCCTGAGGCAGTTAATTAGCTTGCATTTACGGAAAATGACAAGTGAGTTATGCAGCCAAGGGACCTCCTCCAAATAAAATAAAAAAACAGCCTTGAGGAGGGGCATAAAAGGAGAAATAAATAAACGAATCCTTTATATACATAATCAGTACAGAACAAGGAAAGCGACAACAAAAAATATGTGTATAAACAAATGATTCGGAGGAACACAACCAAAAGAGGCAGAGCAAAATTGCTACTAAGCATTTGAAAAACCTTCGTTAGGCACAAAGGGAGGCATCATCAAAAATCTTCATTTCCTCCATAAGATCTTTGTCAACCCGGATATTACCTTCGTACGTCCGAAATCCAAAGTGGTCTGACCTCGAAGGGGTAATTTCCAAAGCAGTCGCAGGTTTCTCCTCACTTTCCTCTTCGATGTATTCCTGAGCAGACTCTTGAAACAGATAGTGACTCTCCTTATCAAAGATAGTGAAAAAGAAGGGGTACCGAAATACTACCAACTTTTCGTTTTGGCTCGTGAGTCTTATGGTTAAAGTCTGGACGATCTCAAAAATCAATATCCAAACCTCTAACTAGAGTAATCTCGACAGTTAGGCAATAACGTACTACTTGGTGCTTTAATTATAAATCAGAGTTATAATGCGGAAAGTAAAAGCACACAAGACACCA
>JAJJMA010223659.1:635-11183 GCA_023529015.1 Papaver nudicaule
TTCTCGTGTGTTTTTGTGTTTGTTTTTTTTTTTTTGCAAATAATTTCGAATGGCGTTTCGTTTACGCGGCTATTTTGTATCCTTGTCCTCGACGCCGTCTATGTCTACCACATTGGATTTAGAGCAAGAAATTGGGCGACTTGAATCAGTCAAGGAAGAGATGGAGATGTTAGTCACGCATAGGCGAGAAGACTATGAGGCTCTTCAACAGATTTGTAACGAGCATCACGCTGAATGGGAGGCCGCTTGTGTTGCCGGTCACGCTCCCGGCGTTCAGTTTGGTTCACATAATGAGGTTGGGCTTCGTAGGCGAATGGACCGAACTCATGATCGTCGTACTAGCACTCTCAGTGGCCTCTTGGAGGCCGAACGTTTTGTCAAGGATATTGACGCGGAACTTGAGCGATGTAGGCGCGCCATAGCTGTGGGCGCGGTCATGCCATTAGTCTAATCTTTTCCCCATGCATGTAGATGCCGTATGGCTTTTTTAATTTAATGGAAACGTATCTTTATTTGACACATGTCATTCATGCCCAAGGCAATTCCCTTTGCATTAAATGTGCTAGTTTTGTCAATATATATATAAAAAAAGCGTTTTCCAATTGCCTATTTTTCAATTGTCATTTTGTTTCTTTACAATCAGTCGAGATGGCATCTCTGGATGGTTTGTGGGTATTAGCTCTCCCCGCTATTCCTGGCGCATTAAAGCGTGCAAATCTTGAGAAGGAAACAAAACGCTTACGTAATATCCTTTTGGAGACTAAAGGTTTACTCCAATCACATGAACAACGATGTAAGAGCATCCGTGTGGCCTTGTCGGAACAATGTGAGACTATGGAATTGATTCGTCGTGCAGGCGCGGATTCGTATTTACGAGGCAAGGCGCGTCATCGTTATAATGATCTCGTGCAGCAACTTTCCAAAGAAGAGGATTATGTGGAGTATGCACGGGATTCCGTTGATTTTGTCGCACAGCGCTTTGCTGAATGTGAAGCCGAGCTGGTTAAACTGGCTAATGTTTAATATATACTGTAATGCTCTTTATTATTGTAAGAGCGCGCTCTTCTGTAGTTGACTAATTTTCTTTTTATAGTAGAAAGTAACTCTTGTTTGTGCGCCTTTGTGGGCTAATGTTATTGATGTGTTTTGTGTTTAATCTAGTAAAATCGTGGACATACAGTGTATTCAAGGCACTCTTTACTGGTAGGGCGCGTGTTAGGCGACCCTCCGAGCATGTTCCGATAGTTTGATAGATAACGTAGATTAATCAGTTGGTTTAACCCCCCGAGCGTATTCCAATAATGTGTTGCATAATCTTTGCATAATCTTCCCTGATATGCGGCTCTGGGGCTATTTAAAAGGCGCGTAGGCCTGTGATAAAATTGATTTGGTTTTTGCATAAATGAGACGCGTCAAGGCGTTTTTATATAAAATTTTGTTTTGCTGGTTGGGCGCGTGTTAGGCGGCCCTCCGAGTATGTTCCGATAGTTTGATAGATAATCGTAGATTAATCAGTTGGTATAATCGCCCCGAGCGTATTCCAATAATGTGTTGCATAATCTTTGCATGATTTTGGTATGCGGCTCTGAAGCTATTTAAAATTTTGTTTTGCTGGTAGGGCGCGTGTTAGGCGACCCTCCGAGCATGTTCTGATAGTTGATGTAACGCCCCGAGCGCGTTTTGATGATGTATAAATTAATCAGTTGGTATAACGCCTGTCTTAGAGTGGCCGCGTATCAGGCGTTCCACCGAGCGTGTTCAGTGCGCTCCTGAAGCAGCGTGTTCAGTGCGCTCCTTATGGGTTTTCGGTGCCCAATCGACCAGGGTGATCAGTGCCCTTGTGTTAAATCGATTTTGTTATAAAAGGAAGCGTGTTCAGTGCGCTCCTGAGGCAATCGTGTTCAATGCACTCTTTGGGTTTTCGGTGCCCATAAAGTAAATAATTGATTGAAGGAATGAGCATATATTTCTCTTGTTTTTCTTATGGTTTACATATAATGATAAATAAACGAACGAGGATTAATAATAATAAAGGGTAAAAGTTACCGCCAGTATCCTCTGGCCCTATCCTCTTATGCATAGTATAATTTAATCCATTTGCCATTAATCGGGGTATCGATCTCCTCACCGCTCATGTGGTTGAGATAATAGTAGCCGCTTTCTGCAATCTTTCGCACAGTATAAGGTCCGCGCCAATTTGCTGCGAATTTTCCTGCTTTGGCTTTTCTCTGTACGTGCTTTGCGATTTTTAATACAATATCATCGACTTCGAAAGAACGAGGTACTACCTTTTTGTTATAGTATCGCGCCTTAGTAGCTCTGTAAGTTTCAGCGAATTTTTCCGCCCTCGCCCTTCTTTCTGCAAGCGCGTCAAGATGCGCGATTCTGCTTACATCATCAGGTTCCGCGTGGCTGGCTACCGCTACTCTGGCTGATGGTACCGCCACTTTCGCTGGTAGGATGGCATCCTCTCCATATACCAAGGAATAAGGAGACGCCCCTGTTGAACTCCGCTTGGAGATCCTGTAGGCCCATAGTGCTAGAGGTAGCTGCTCGTGCCAGCTTTTGTGGTGGTCATGGACAGTTTTGCTCAGGATTCTGAGCAGCGTTTTGTTGGTGGATTCTGCCAATCCGTTTCCTTGTGGGTAATATTCAGTTGACGCATGTTGCTTTATGTGGTACTTGGCCAACAGATCTGCCACCTTCTGGTTAATGAATGAGGTACCGTTGTCTGAGAGAATGATCATTGGCGCGCCGAAACGACAGATAATGTACTCTTTGATAAACGCAGCAATGGTTTCTCCTTCGTAGTTTCGCAGAGGCGCCGCCTCTACCCACTTGGTTGAGTACTCCGTAGCCGTGATTATATATTTGTGCCTTCCAGAAGATAGAGGGCTTATAGGGCCAATCAGGTCCAGACCTCAGTTGTGGAAGGGCCATGGGGCAACTATACTATGTAATTCTTTGTGCGGCGCTTGAATGACATTCCCATGGAGTTAGCAAACATCGCATTTTCTTACGAAATCCGCTGTATCCGCCTCCATGGTGGGCCAATAGTATCCACCATCGTGAACATGTATGAATAGTTTGCGCTTTCCTTGATGTTCCATCTCATGTGCTTTGGTCATTACTGTTCGTGCTTCTTCACTGCTTAGGCATCTTAGGGAACCGTTGTTAAAACTCCGCCGGTACAGTACTCCATTAATGAAGAATCGCGCTGCCTTCTTCTTTATTACCAAGGCCTCTACCTCATCTCCCGGGAGTGATCCGTTCCTTAGATAGTTTATGTACGGCTGCCTCCAGTCCAACTCTTCAATCGTGCAAACTTCCGACGGTTGCGGCGGTGATTGGCATTCCGCGCAATTGTTCTGTAAAGTCGCGGCTTGCGTTGCCATCTCAGGCCAGTAGTATCCTTTCCTTTGTATCCTCCTGTACAGTGGAACCACTCCTGAGTGTCCACAAGTTTCCTGATGGACTTTGTCCAAGAGGTTCATCGCTTCTTGATTCCCTATGCATCGTGCTAGAGCCCCACCTGCCATTCGGTAGTACAGCTGCCCTTTGATGACCACGAAAGATTTCAATCTTTTGAACAATATCGACCTTTCTTCCTTCGGCTTACCGAGCTCTCTCATGATTCCCTTTCTCCAATCGTTTTCTTCTTCGAATTTCATCTCTCTCAACCATGTGCTAGGCAGCTCTTGTCTGTACACAGTAATCGATCCTTCATCTTTGCCATTCAAATTGATTTTTGCCGCAAGTGTTGCCAAGGCGTCAGCGTGTCTGTTCATGGCTCTTCCAGTGTGCCCTAGTTTTATTTGGGCAAACTTAGCCATCTGCTCCTGTGCTTCCGCGCGGTAGGGCGCTAGTCGTTCTTCTTTGACTTGGAACTCTCCCCCCGCTTGACTCGTGACTAACTTTGAATCACCATGTACGTGAAGTCGTTGGAGTTTCATTTGCTCTGCCAGCTTGAGCCCTATTAAGAATGCCTCGTACTCGGCCATGTTGTTGCTACAAGCGAAATCCAGTTTGAAAGCGAACGATAGTAGCTCCTTTTCTGGTGTTTCGAACACGATGCCTGCTCCCCCGTATGTCCCATACGATGATCCGTCAAAGTACATGTCCCATGTACCTTCTTCTTCTAGTTCTGCTACCTCCTCAGGGATGTCTTCATGAATATCCGCCTCATCGCTTCCTGGGAACGCGGCTAAAAGATCTGCGATTGCTTGACCTCTGACGCCTCGCGGTCTCTGGTAATGTAACCCGAACTCTGACAGCTGGAGGGACCATCGTGCAGTTCGCCCAGTTAGGTATGGACGTTCGGCTAGATAAACCATGGGGTTCGCCGCGGCAACCACCACTGTTTGATGCGCTAACAGGTATGGCCTTAACTTTTGAGCTGCATAGATGAGAGCTAGGCATGCTTGCTCTATGCGGGGGTATCTCACCTCGGCTTCCTTCAATACGCGACTTACGTAATATATAGGAAAAAGTTGATCGTTTCCCAAATCTTGGGCGAGGAGTGCTCCTATTGCTTCGTTCGTGTATGCTAGGTAAAGGTGTAGCCGCTCGCCTGGTATTGGGGGTCGAAGGACTCGTGGACAAGTCAGGCATCGTTTTATGTTATCGAAAGTGGTCCGCTGGACATCTTCCCATTGGAATGCACGCCCCTTCTTTAGAAGTGGGTGAAGGCGGCCATCGTCTGGGCGAGGTCTGGTATGAACCGCCTAATATAAGATATTTTTCCTAAAAAACTCTGAAGCTCCTGTACGTTGGTAGGGCTGTCCATACTAAGTATTGCTTGCGCCTTTCCTGGATCTACTTGAATTCCCGTGCTGGTAACCACAAAACCCAAGAACTTGCCCGACGTGACCCCAAAAGCACACTTCTGAGGATTCATCTTAAGTTTGTACTGTCTGCAACGCTCAAATACCGTTCGTAAATGGTCAATGTGATCTTTCCTCCTTTGGGATTTAACCACAATGTCATCGACATATACCTCAACTTGCCTGTGGATTAAATCATGAAAGATAGAAACCATGGCGCGTTGATAAGTTGCCCCCGCGTTCTTCAATCCGAAGGGCATCACCACATAATAGAAGCATCCGAATGGTGTTTGGAACGCCGTCTTGTGCGCGTCAACAGTGTTCATTCTAATATGATTGTAGCCACTGTAACCGTTCATAAACGAAAACATTTGGTGGTTACTAGTCGCGTCTACTAGCATGTCGACATTCGGTACAGGGAACTCATCCTTTGGACAGGCTCTGTTCAAATCTTTGTAATCCACGCAGCAGCGGATTTTTCCATTCTTCTTCATTACTGGTACAATGTTAGCTAACCATGGCGCATTCTTTATAGGTTTGATAAATTTCGCCGCCGCTAGTCGCTCGATCTCCTCCTTTATTGCCAAGGCCACATCCTTGTGAAAGGTACGGCTTCTTTGCTTTACGGGGCGCGCGTAAGGTAGAACGTCTAGAGAGTGTGCGACTAACTCTGCGTCCAAGCCTGGCATTTCGCTGTATGTATAGGCGAAAACATCTCTATATTCTTTTAATAGTTCGACCATTCTTCTCCGTTCTTCCTTTCCGAGGGACGCGCTGATTTTGATTAGTCTTTCTTATTCATCGCCGATGTCTACTTCTTCTACCTCGTCTAATGATGGTATCTCTGTGGGTCCCTCTACTGGTAGTGACTCTGCCGTCACTTCTTCTTCTTCGTTAGGAGATGGTGTCACCTGGCTTGTGGATGCTTCACACAGTTGCTCGGGTGGCAACATCTCCGCTGATTGCTATAATCTATAGATGTGCCCTCCACCTTGAGTGGTGAAGCGGTGGAAACGGGGCTCTAATCCTGTCTTTGGCCTTTTAGTGCCTGCCGGCGCCCCTAATCTTTCGGCGCTAAATACAGACGCCTTTTCTTCAACCTTCCTCTTTTCCTTGGGTATTTCCAAACGAGCGGGATTAAAGACCGAGACTTTACTATCTTCTTCCCATTTTAGTAGAGGGATCGTCCGAGACAGACCTATTACAGCCGCTTCACCCTGTCCCGCTGGCTGGTAGAAAATTGCTTCCGCCATATATGCCTCCTCGGGTCCAAAAGGGTTGTTTGTGGCTGGTACTCTGTATTCTCTTCCACCGATGCTAGTTTTGATGCATTGATGATAGGTGGATGCCACAACATGGTGATCGCGTATCCATCCGCGCCCTAGAAGCAGGTGAAACGAAGTGTGATCGTCTAACACATGGAAGGGCACTGATGCTTTAATCGGCCCAATGGACATAACGAGGCATATTACTCCGATCGCCTCTTGGGTGTGACCTCCGAAACCGCGCACTACTGTTTTTCGTTCTCTGATCTCCTCCCTTGGTATTCCCAGTAGATCCAAGGTGTGTACCGAGACAAGGTTCAGTGACGCCCCTCCGTCGATGAATACTCTTCTTAACTGCTGCTTATTGACAGTTGCAGTGAGGTACAAGGGACGCAGGTGCTCCCCCGGAATGCATATATCGCTGTCGTCAAAGGTAATCCTTCCCCTTGATAACGCCTGGTGGCCCGCCGCTATAGCAGCGATTGCCTGAGACACCTCCCTAACCTGGTCTTCACTGAACCCAAGGGAGTCGAAGAATTGATGTGCGATGACGGTTTTGGAGAACTGGAAGGCAGCATTATTTGTTCCTTCGAAATCCTGTTTTCCGCTGGACAATTCGCATGCCTCTTCCTTGGAATCCTCCCATGCTGCCCATCCCTCGTCCCTAGGGTCATGGGAAATCATCATGACGTTGTGTTTGGGCAAGGGATCCTTGTCTATTTGTTGTCGTCCGAGATCTATCTCCCCGCCCCTCTCTTTCCTCCAAAATGCATTTCGTACGCCATAACAATCAAGGGTCGAGTGATTTACCCTTCTATGAAAGTGGCAGTATCGTTCATGCGCTTTGTTGACAGTGTTTATGTCTACGACGGCGGGTGGTAAGTTAATTTCTCCATTAGCGGCCCATTGATCGACAAGGTTTTCGATTTGCTCCTTAGTGCAAGGTATGGGCGCCGGAATAGGACGTTGACTGTTAGAATTGTTTCCACTTCGTATTCCTTGAGGTGCAGCGCCTTGATACGGCTGGAAAGGCGCTTGTCGCTTATTTCCCGGTGCGGGTCCACTGCTAGTAATAGCCGCGCTTAATGAGTTAACGGAATTGTACCACGTCTGCTCCATCTTCGCCTGCTGAAAGATCCCAAGGCAATCTGATAACCGCGCCGTGGCCTCTTCTAACTCTACGAAGGTTTGGAATTGAAAGTTGGACAAGGCGAAACGCAGGGTGGCGGTCATTTTTCCAACGCAGATCTCAACCAATCTGTCCTCTGGCACCTCTTCGCTTAACTCGAGCGCGTGGCCTCGGAACCTCGTGATGTATTTCATAGGGTCTTCATCGACTCCCATTGTCGTCCGTGCTAAATCGACCGACGTTACTCGCCTTTTTGCGGAGAAAAACTTTTTGAGGAATAGGCGCAACATCTCCTCCCATTTCGCTATACTTCCTGGTTTTAAATTGTCATACCAGGTGTATGCGACGTCGGACAACGATTTTGAAAACTCCTTCAGGCATAGATTTCCATCTTTCGCGTGCTGGTTCATTGCCGAAAGGAAGCGACCCAAATGCTCTCGTGCGTTTCCTTGTCCCGTATACACTTTGAACTTGGGCGATGTATAATCACACGGGAACTTGTAAGCGACCACCTCTTTCGTATAAGGGGGGTCCAGAGAACTATACCCATTGGTCTTGTTTTGCTACTCGGTAATGTTCTTCAATATACCTAGCTAGGTCTTCCTCCGAGATCCTCCCAGTTGGTGCACTGGGTCCTTCCTCTTCCTGCTGAAAACCCTTGGTGGTTGCGAGTTTTGCTCTTCCGGCAGCTATTCCGGCCAAATTTGGCTCATCGAAAGTTCCGGTGATCGGTCTGGCATCTTCTTGCGTCGACGCGCCCTCCTTCTATTTAATTAGTGTCATCAAATGTTGTTGTTTTTTCGCCTGTGTTGCGAATTCTCGTCGCATTTCATCCAGACTCGTGTCTTTTGTGTTACTGGCGGCAAATGGTGCGATTCATTTGCCCCCCTGCGCCGATGTTGCTGGTGCATCCACGATCCCTACAGATACTTTTTCAATCCTTTGCGCATCGTCGGTATCACTGTCCGCTGGCTCGTGCTCTATTAGAACGAAATCCTCGCCTGGTATGGGGACTCGCTCTGCTTTCCTTTGAGGCGCGCTCATTGCTTCTAGCGCTGGTTGCATTCCGCTGGACTCGAAATCAGTCTCCCGGTGTGGTCGCCAAATGTGAATAGGGTAATGCTCTCAATCCGATCCGAGTCTCAGAGGTAGTACTGATTCATCTCATTTCCCCCTCTCTCTCTCTCTCTCTCTCAAATGTGTAGTCTTATCTTTCTCTCTCCAAAAGTCCTCCTTAATGATCTTTTTAGGGTCCTATTTATAGAGACTCCCTTTCACTCTTGGGTTGCCACGTGTCCTCTTGGTCACTTATTAACATAATTGTCATCCCTTACTCCCTAAACACCCAAAATGTCCAGACCCAAGCCCAATTGGGTAAACTCAACTAAGTATGTGTCAAACCCATTAGGTCCTAATGAACTTGGGGTATCCACATAAAGCTATTTTATACTCTAGAAGAAAACCTTAGAGACCGGAGAACAGAACATCTGTTTCAACTTTGACTGCTGAAAAGCAGACTCCGAAGAGAGGGAACTCTAAGAGCAATCAACCTCGATCCTCCAAAGAGATGATAAGCCTGAAAAATCTGGACAAGATGTTATCAGGATACACTAAGCTCAATGAAGACCTTGAAAAACAGGTTCAGGAAGCTAGGAAATCATTTAGAAGTTTGTCAGATACTGAGCCATATCCTAATGACAATCGCTTCTATGATAACTTTGAAAAAGGAAGAAGATCGAGGAGGTCTAGACGAAGGTCCAGACCAGGTGAGTATGACAATACTCACCCCAACACTTAAACCTGAGTGTTGCAAACTATTTCCTTGTCTTAGTACTGAGAGATAAGGAAATATGAAAACAGGGGAGAAGAAACCCTGCCTGATGATCAGTACCACTCAGAATAGGCACCTGAGTGCACAAACACGGTTATGTCAAAAACCCTGTTGTGAGAAATGTAGGGAGACACCTGTCCAGACTGAGGTGTTCAAAAACCTGCTCCACCCGGTTCCCGAACCGTCAGAAGTGTTTTTCCTGCACAAAAACTCATCTACGCAGACACAGTGTTTCTGCGGAAACAGAATCACTCAAATCTCAATTAGATTACTTCATTGTTATCTAAAACACAAACACAAACCCAAGGGACTCTGGGTGTGCAAAATTGTGTGAGATATTTGAGTCAATCCCTTCTTGGTATTTCTGCATAAATACCACAATACTTGAGAGATAATCATTCAAGTATTTTCTCTGCTACTCTACCTCTAACAATGGAGAAGTTTAGCTGTGTTCAAGGCGCTGAAGAGATAGAAAGGGAAGAAGAGATTCTGGAAGAAGAAGAGACCATGGCTTATCATACTCGTCAACTTGGGGTTTATGCCTTTGATGCTTATGAATATGAAAAATTGGATCAGAGGGTTCAGATTTCATCAGCCATCGTCTAACGTTTCTTCATAGATTATGAAACCATGAAAAATAATACCATGGCTACTAAAAGAAAGAATGCATTGCTTAGGTCCCAGTTGGAAGCTGTACAGGATGAGCTTGCTCTCTTGAAAAGACGGATCGAGAAACTTGCTGACAACAAGTATTGTGAAGTCTGTAATGCCAAAAGTGGCTAGTTTTCCAAGTAGCAATCCTAAATAAAGTTGTTAACAACAACTTTTTGTTTAGATTTATTCTTTCTTAGTAGATCAGATTAGTTGGTTCCTTGTGAGAACTTGTTCTTACCTTTGCCTAAGGAATATATACTAAATCTGTTTAGTAGTTTGCCTTTCATGCTTTTTAGAGTTTTTCAAGCATGTACTACTTTATTTCATTAATAAAAGTTCTTTTTAGATGTTATTAATGATGTTTGCAATACTTGATCTGTCTACCTCAATCTTATTGCAAAACATAGCTTTTTCCATTGCTTCGGTAGTGACGTAAAGTTGTGTCTATTTACAAAAGTTATGCTTTTTCTCACGATTAAGAAACTTTTGATTATATGGTTTTTAGGGTTTTCTCAAACTCGGAATCATATAACTCTTTTTCCGAAATTGGCTAAGGAAAAGAGATTATCAACAAATCAAAACTGGATAACATTCAATTGTTCTTGTCCATGTTCGTCTTTGTCAGTTGTTCTTTATTGAATGACACCACACGGGGGAGAGTTCTTTATTGAACTTGCGCTTAATAACAAATCGTTTTGGGGAGCGTGGTTGTGGAATATTAGGAGAAAGTGTATCTTTATTTCTCTATAAGGTGAGAACTCAGGAATCTTGTTGTTCAGATTACCTAAGTATACCATCTTTAAACTTGATATGCGAGTACTTGGCTTCACCTGTTCTTATAGGTGT
>JAJJMA010223680.1:0-10366 GCA_023529015.1 Papaver nudicaule
AACACAACAATCACTAACAAAATAATCAATTACCAGTTAAACAGTCAATTAACTCTAAAATTAGGTTTCAGAAGAATACCCAAAATTCATACATACAATTACTACCAATTTCTATTTACAAACGATAAAATTAACCAAATAAGCCTCTAATATACACAACAATTACTAATAAAACTTGAAATCATCAATATAATAGTCGATTAACCCGAAGGAAAAAAAAACCCAAATTTGTCAAAATTAGGGTTTCAGAAAAAAAAATTCCAAAATTGAAATTAGGTTTAAAATTGAAATACAAAATTGAAATTTTTCTCTGAAACCCTAATTAACCTTTGAATTGATAATGCAAAAATGAATCGATGATTGTAGAAAACCACCTTCTTCTTCGTCTTCTCTAGTCCCCAAATCTCACAGAGAAACCACCTTCGTCTTCGTTTTCTATAATCCCCCAAAACCCACAGAGAAATCACCTTATTCTCCGACTTCAATTAGCGAGAAAACTGATTTACTCTCTAAAACCTAGGGTACTTTTCTTCCTCTTCGCCTCTCTTTTCTTTCTGTTTTCTTCTTTCTTTTCTCCATTTTCTCATCTCGAGTTGAAACGCAACGTTTTCTCTCTCTTGCTCTCACTAGATTTATGTTAATGTAGAGGGCAAACAAGTAAAATCAATACTC
The DNA here is from genome assembly GCA_023529015.1 of Papaver nudicaule. NCBI lineage: Eukaryota > Viridiplantae > Streptophyta > Magnoliopsida > Ranunculales > Papaveraceae > Papaver > Papaver nudicaule. The sequence continues at coordinate 673 of JAJJMA010223680.1, forward strand.
GTTTTGACTTGTCAAAGCAAAGTCAACTAACTTGGATGAAAAAGCAAACAGAAAGGGCAGTTTAGAAAATGTAAATCTTTCGGGGGCACTTTTCCTTAGCATTTCTCAAACCTAGGGTACTTTATCAAAAATCTCAAAAAAATACAAGTATTTTTTTATTTTTTATTTTCTTGATAAGGGCAGCTCCTATAGAAGGAACAAACCCAAAATCTCCTTCATTTTGGTGCCACTATGAGACCAACAAATTACTAAAATGGCCTGATTTGCCCTATGAGGTTTAAGAACGACCGCCAGGCTTATCTAAGGCCGCCAGGCTTCCAGCGACGTAACATAGGTTGCTCTGCCCAAGTAGTGCCTGGCGGCCCTAGATACGTTTTTTTACCATTGGAATCCCAACGGTACAGTTTCAGCGGTCACTATTCTTTTACCCTATAAATTCAATTTTTACACTCCCAATTTTCACACCTTCAACTAAATTTTGAGTAAAATTTGTCTAGTAATTGTTCTTTCTTCACACCTTCTCTAGTAATTTCTCTAGTAATTCCTCTTGGTAATTTTTTTAGAGTGAAAATGTTTTCAAAATGGAAATGGAGAAGAGATCCTCAAGTCATTCGCGAATGTACAACTAGACTAGATTTTGCGGCACCATTAGTTGAAGACGCTGTCCAACTCGATTTCAATGGGGAAAAAATGGATAAGGCTGTTAACAAAATATATGAGGGGTATAAGAAGATTGAAAATGACAAGAAGCAAAAGAGTATCAAAATTGTGGAGGTTGAGGCAAAACCGGGAAAGAAGCGTAAAATCCAAAGCGGCAATGAGAATTTGAATGTCGTGAAGAAGCATGGAAAATCTATTAAAGAAAACATAATATCAAAGTTCCGTAAGCTTAATAAGGAAGGAAAAAATCTGTGTTCAAGATTGATTTTGTATGAAGCAGATTATGAAATCAAGATAACGAAGTGGAAGTCGAGAAAAAATACGTCCTACTTTTAATTAGTTGTCTGAAATACACTACTATGTAAGAATAAATTTATGAATTAAAAAACTTCAATTTCTTAAATCCTTTTTTGCATTTTCAAACTTATTATACCCATTACATATTTTTTTTTAAAATTATACAATCGATTGATCTTGTACCTGCGGTGAAAAAGGGTTGAAGTCGTCTCTCCGTTGTAAGACATTGTAACAGTGCATGAAATCAAAATCTTTTCCCTTCACCCTTCGCCATTCTTGTTGTGCTCTGGTTACTACGCCGGCGTCTGTTTTCTTTCTGCCTTTAATTTCATGACTAAAATCACAAAAGAGCTGACGCGCTCGTTGATTTTCCACCAACGTTTCCGCAACCTATCGGCAGAGCGACTTCTCTGGTCTCCACATACCGCTTCATACATTTCAATTAATTTTTGCCAGAATTAGGACCTCCGATATGGGTGTTTATCCTTAGTAGGATCATTGTGTAAACACAAATAAATCCTACAAATACATTCATCTTCATCATTAACAAAACAGAAATGACTCCACTTTGGAGTATATTGTGGACTCCCCATGTAAAAATTAACCAATTTTGATGAAGATTTTTTTTTTTTTTTTTAGGAAGAAATAATGGAGATTGAAAGAGACCAAGGGATTTAGAAGAGGATTTCGGATTTTGAGATAAAAGTGATGGATGTGTGAGTTGAAGTGATGTTTAATGAGAATTTGTTTGGTATTTATAGTGGAAAAACATATATGACCCTTATAAATTGGAAGCACAACTTGCGCCTACCGGCCAAAGTTAGGCCGCCAGCGGCTCAAGTTGGGACGAGCGATCTAAGTTAGGCCGCCAGGCGCTTCTTACGCCGCTAAGTAACTTTTACCATAGGAACTGCTCTAACAAAAGAAATTTTATTTAACTTAACCTAGATGTAGCAATGAGAATATCATGCTACCAAATTGATGATCCAAGGTTCAAAGCTACAATAATTATCAAAAAGTAGTTTTTTTCCTTTCCGGTGTATTTTGATATAGCATCAGTAACACCGTTAGAATTTCTACTTACTTATTCAGAAAGATAATGATTCAATGCTATTAAGTGTTGTTTTATGTCTCTAATGAGATGTTGATTCTCCCATCTAACTAATCATGGGGATACTACAAAAGAGTCACATTACCGTTATGTGCAGAGTTATGTCGGACCGGCCCTACCCGTCAAAGTTAAATCAGTAGGTGAATTGACCTACTTGTCCCTCAATAAGTGATTTTACAATCATAACCTCGGGTTAACTGATATCTGATTGCAGATTTACATCTCGAGAAAAATTGACGGATGGATGAAAACCCTAGGATTATAACCCTATTATCAATCTTCTTCTCTTTTGATACTCTGTATTTATGCTTGTTAATATTAAATCAATAAATAAATTACAACGACTTAGCAGGCAAGCGAGCAACAAGCTGCGCCGCAAGCCTTTTTGAATTGCAAACCCTATCATTTTAAAGACAAACACTCTCGATCCGGGGGTCATGACATTGATGTGCATGACTTTATGGACCCTCTTGAGGATTTCAACCGCCACTGGAGCCAAGAAACCAAACGAATTAAACACAAAGGGAATAAAATCATGTTCGTTATCTTGGCTCGCTTTCTCATGCTTCGCTATCTTACCTGAGGCAGCTCTCAGTGTCGCCTGTCCGACTGTAAATGCGCCATGTCCTAGGCCCACTGGTGGGGAGACCCCAGTAAAGTCGACAAATACGTGTTTCCCGTTAGCCCACCCAAAAATAAACACGTCCGCTGGTCTGAGTGTTGATCGCCCTTCTAGTGGATCTGTCAAAAAGTTGACAGCCGCTTCTTTCTTTGATGAAATTCCGGCTCTCCATAACACATCATACAAAGTATCCCTCACATGATCATGTCTATGTTTAAACCCCGAGTCTACTTTGCAATGGACTAAATGCTCACCATAGGCGTCTAAACACCCTGTAAAACAAGCAGGGCAGGGTCCATCCGATGGATATAAGGGGATCATCAACCTGTATTTGAGAATAGAACGGTACTCCACAGGTGACATCTTATGACCTAGGCCCTCAATTGGAATAGCAAGGAGGAAATCTTGGGCGTGCTTTGCCTGAAGGCAACCAAAAACTGCTTTCTGTCTGTCGAAAAACTCGTAAAGTTGTTTGTGCATAAAACTATCCTGGTCTTACGTCACTAACTTAAATGATATATAAAGTATTGAGTCTTTGGATCCTCCTAATATAATGGTGTAACATCCATTAAGCACATAAATTGCTGAGAACACTAAGTTACTTCTTTAAAGCTATAATTGATCATTCATATAAAGGTGGTAATCATAATACAATATACAAGTTTCAGTCTTAAATGACTTTGAGTAAGGTTACAAGATGATGTTGATAATGATAATTCTCACTGAGCTCACTACAAAGTTTCTCTCTCTCCTTCTTGTACCCAAAAGTCCCTCCTCAGCCCATCATACTGAGCTGAGTATTTATAGGAGTCATAAGGCGGTTCCCAGACATTTGCGTTCACACCTGGTGGGGTCCTCACATCTCCTTTGGTAGTGCGGCTCTCTTCTCTTAGTCTGCGGCCTTTCACTAACTTACTACTGAAGTCTTCTTACGTGTGCGGCCTTCTCTTGTTTCCATCGTTGTGAACTTGACACGCGTCCCTTGACTTCTGACTTGCTCTGACCGCGCATTAATGAAAGTGGTTGGATGTTTCCCACGCCTCACAGCTGTCTCTCGAGATACTTGTCCCATCAGGCCTGTCGTGGCTCTTCCTCAGCCCTTCATCTGTGTTCTCTCTTGAGATGAGTTATAGTGTCTTCTGATCTTACTCGGTGCTTTGCTCCCACATGATTTATCCTACTTCCGCTTCTCAGATGCTTACACGTGGGTGGTGGGTACTTTGCACCAACAGTTTGCCCTTGTCGGTTAGTATTCGGGTTTGGGTTGTCCCAAGGGTAGAATGGTACCGATAACCCTTCTTCTTCATCTTTAATCCCACGTTGCATTCTGATTCCTTGGAATTCGCGCCGGTTACACTCTTTTGATTGCATCCTTTATATAAAACCGTAAACTGCCAAGTCTCTTTACTTTTCATTCTCTTTTCCTGCCTTCTTATTCTCTGAGTACTACTCAGCCTTTAGTACTAGGAAAATCTTCATTTTTGTTTTCTTCTTCTTCAAAGCTCTTTTCTCTTGAAAGAGACGGTAGTTATTGTGTCTGTTGCTGTCCTTCATTCGTAGCCATATAATCGGTGCGTCTTCTTTTTCTTCTTACATTATATTCCTGCTTCTATGCTCTCTAAAATTGATGCCTGATGTATGATTCTTGTTCATAATTGGATTTTGATAGATGTTTATAATTGGGTTTTGATGAATCGAAAGATTTCGTTAGTTTTAGGGTTTTTCTCACTGTTTTTCCGCCTATCATGGGTTTGGCTGAACTTAGGGTTTTCGTTATTGCATGTGTATAATCACGGCTAGGTTTAGAAGATATTATCCTTCTGCTTGTTTTGCTTGCTTAGATTTGATTATGCTCCCTTTGATTTGCTGAGGCTGGTTTATTTGCATTATTTCTCGCATCCCTTGCCCCTGCCGATGTTCCTTATATGTTTGTGTGAAGTTTTATTTATGCTCCTGGGTTTTGAATCATGGCAGAGAACACATTTATACAAAAGTATATATACTTTGCCCCTGTTCTCTTATTGATGGGAATCCCAGGGAATCACTGGTTTTAATCCTCTCACACGAGCGAGGTCTTGCTATGAAATATTTGAAGATCGATCCAAAGGGTATATCTATTTGGGTATTATGCCTGATTGGCTTGGTATATTGCATAGTTGTACTGTTCTTTGCCTTTGTTACAATCTTATATGACTGCTGAGTTATTTGAATTTGAAAATTTTATGCCTCCCGCTCTTTATTTAATGGGTATATACTGCCCCATTATTTGGGTGAGATCATTTTATTGAGTACTATCATTTGACTTGGGTCTTTAATGCTGTTTTGAGGTCTCCTCATTTCTGTGAGAGTATATTATTGAATCGCAATATTGATGCCTCATTATTTCTGTGAGAACACCATATTTACACATGACATTGAACTCAGATATTTTGGTGAGCACACATATGGACTCAGAGTATTAATGCCCCACTCTTTACGTGAGAACATTTTATCGTAATATCGATGCCCCACTCTTTCTGTGAGAACATCTCATTATAACATTGATGCCTCACTCTTCCTGTGAGAACATCGTATTTATATCTCGATATCTCACTCTTTTTGTGAGTATATCTTAATAAATACTTTATTTGACTCGGCTTTCTCTTGTTTCAGCAATGTCTTCTTTGAGTAAAGAAGGTATAAAGGAGCCAGGAAAGCTTAGGTCTGCTATAACTGAACCATCTGAATCTGCCAAGCATGATGTTGAGGATAGTCCTGTCAAAGATAATCCTAGAGTTGTGAAAACCGTAGCAACTTCTAGTTCGGGCAAAGAGCTTGCCACCCTTCGCAGTAAAAGGAAATCTCAGAAACCGGCTCCTCCTAGTTCTCCTACTCCTCAGCAATCTCCCAAAGCGCAGTCACCTAAATCTCGTTCTCCATTCCCTGAGCCACCTCCTCAAGGGTCTGAGAATGAGAATAAAAAGAAGAAGTCTAGGCTGGATTTTCCTTGTAACAGTTATAAGGACATTGATCTTGAAGACTTTAAAAGGCGTCATCATCTCGAAGGATTTGAAGTTCGTTTTTTCGATCCTAATCAAGGGGACCGTCTTACATATGACATGATAAAGAATTATCCTTATGATTCTCAGCATCTCTTGACAACTGTTGGGGCTCTTGAGGCTGGAATGCGTCTTCCTCTCTACGAAAATGGAGATACCTTTTTCTATGACGTTCTGGCTCACAGGAATAGGCCTAAGAAAGGCAAAGCTTCTTATTCTCGTCCCGTATTTATTTACAATGGTAACTGGTAGAGGATTCTTGGTGAGTGCCGACTTCGCTCTAGAGGCCTCAGCAAAATGAAGTCTTACAAGCCTGACACTAAACAGAAAAAACTGTATACTTTTGAAAATTTTAACAAGACCTATGGTGATTTCATGGCTCCGACCAACAGAGTTAAATGGAGCATTGGGCCCAAGCGTCTTCCTCGTAAGAGGGGTGAAGTTCGTCTTTTAGAAGAGCTTGAATCACTCATTGTTCCTGGTACTGAGAACAATGAGGAACCCACTCCTTTGCCTGCTTCTGACATTTTGCGTAAGACTCATGACTTCAAATGGGATTCCACTCCTATAGAGATAATTGGTCCCTGGGCCTGGGGCTGGCAATGGAACGATAAGTCTCGTACTGGGCCTCCCAGAGAATGTCATCCCGATCGTTATGGAGATTACTGTCCTTGGGCCTTTAACTTCACTGGTTTTAGTTTTGATTATGCTCAGGTGAGGGATATAGCTGAGTTCTTCTTTGCTTTCACAGGTGTTTGGTAGTGCGTCCTTGTATTGTGAGGACATAATTATAGTGAGAACTTTTTTCTTACCACTGACTTTTTTGTTTTATAGGCCTCTCCGGAAGGAGCTGAGACTGCTTCTGAAGTTGGTGAAGTGGAAGAAGGTGATGATGTTGGAGCTGGCAGGGTACGTGTTATTTGTAATTTTATTGGTATTTATTTTTCCTTATCTATTATCGTGCCCCTAACACGTATTTTGCCTGACTTGCCCCATAGGTTTCTAAAAAAGCTAAATTGTCTCTCCCTCTTGATGATGAAGCCGATAGTCTTGAAAATGTAGATGAGGAAGCTCACAATGATGCGGACCATACCGTTTATTTGGATCATGATGAGGTGGAGGGTGGTGGAGAAACTCAAGACCAAGATTTTCATATTGATTTAGTGGGTCAGTCTCAGCATAAAGTGAAACAATCACTTCTGAAATCTACTTATCGTGAGGGTGATTTGCCTGAGGGCCGATTTGAAAGCATGTTCTTAAATGATGAGGAAAGTGAAGGTACTGATGCTGAGAAAAGGCGTCCCAAAGATGTCAAGCATCCTTCCCCTGCTCGCACGACTGGTGAATTCTCCTTTGGGAAAGGGTTTGGTAATCTCGGTGGTGCGGCGTCGAGCACTCAGTCGGTCGGGGTTTCTAGTATGTTGTCCTCACTTCCTAGAGCTTCTTCTCCTGTCTTGGGATGGAGTCTTAAAGCGGCTTTGAGTAATGCTGCCCAGACATCTAGTGAGACCATCAACGTTGAGACTCAATCTCAAGTCATTATTGAGGTTGAAACTGAGGGACAAAGGGTTGAATCCAATGTTGAGATTCTAAAATCCGTAAAGCAATCATTGGAAAGTCCACTTCGATTAATGGCACCTGGTTCTCATGATTCCCGAGGGAAAAGTTCAGTTTTAGATTTTGAGGGTATTGATCTTTCAAGTGATAACGCCATTTTTCGTTGGGGTCTCGACCGTGGTTATTTTTCTGGGCCTTCTACTACTCCAAGTACCAGTGATTCTGGTGTTGAGGCAGCATTGCGTGCTCGTATGCGTGCTACACCCTTTGAGATTGTGAAAAAAGCTTGGACTGCAAATCCTTCAAGTTATGTTGAGCAGAATTTTGAATTGGCCCCTCCTTCCTCAGTTGAGGAATTGTTTAAGTATGCTGATGGCGAGGCTTACGGGTTGCCTCAGAATAATGTTCTTCTGGTGAGTTTCCCTTTTCTCAATTCTCATTTGGTATACAAGTTATTTTTATTCTGATTTCGTATTGTTCTAAATAGATGGCTAAGGCCCACCAGTCCAATTTCCTTCTCCGGCAATTGTTCCACTGCAAGTCCTTAATGCTTGAGGCTCGCAACAAACAGTATGAGAAAGAATTAATTGTTGAAAGAGAACGCATTGCCGAACTCGAGAGATCCTTGAAAGATGATGAGGGATTAAGCATTGAGGAATTGGAGCGTGAAGCAGAAACATTGCGTACTAATGTTGAGAAAGCACGAAAAGAGAAATCTGCAGCTGAAGCTAAAGTTACTGGTGAGTACTTATTTCTTTATACTTCTTCGATTGTAATAATTGTGTTTGCTTGAGTACTTTCTGAATTTATTCTTATCTGGTTAGTGGCAATCCCTTCGGATCCTATGGCCTTGTACCTTGACAATCTTCGCCTTCGTGAACGTGAGTCCTCGTTAGAGCTTAAGATAATAAAAATGATGCTTAAATGGAACCATAAGATGGATGCTTCCAACAAGTTAAACTTTATGTGCTGCGAACTAAAAGATAAGTTAGTGTCTCTTAGAAACGAATATGGCTCCTTTAGGATGAGCGCAACTAGTGAAATTAGTTGGTGGAAAGATTCCTCTCAAGGTACAACTGGGAAAATTCTTACATTAGAGAATTCCCTGTGTTCATTGGCTTTTGAGAGGGATAGTCTTGAATCTGGCTTCACTGCCCAGTCTTCAGCCCTGAGGGATGCTCGTGCTGAGATTTTACGTCTTAGGGCGATAGAGGATGAATCCAGAATTCATTTAGATAAATTGAAACAATTCGCCTGCAACTTTGATAATGAAGTGGCCTGTTTACGACATGAAGAAATGTTGAAAAAGGTAGATTGGTATTGTTTATTGATATTTTTCATAATAATCTCACATATTACTTTATTGATATTTTTCTTACTCTTAATGTGTGCTTACATTTTTCTTCTTGCTTTGCTCAGCACTCCAGAGAAAACTTGAAGAGAAAAGTACAAAATTTGATCAACTACAAAAAGAGTTAGTGACCCAAGAGGGTCAGACCACATTCTGGAAATCTTCCTTCGATTCAGAGAGTGCACGTACATCTGCTGCCTTGGCTAATATTGGAAAGTTGAAGAACGATCTATCTGAGCTTAATACCAATATTGATATCCGAATTGCTGAGGTAAGGTATGCCGCTCAAGTGGAGATGGTTGATAGCATTAATGAAGTGATCGACTATGCTGAGTCCAAAATTAATGAACAAATTCCTCGTCCTCCAGCTGCTGAGTTACCTCCTATTCTTGCTGCGCGCATGAGGAATCATCCTCAATGATGCATTAGTTCTTTTTATTACTCAGGATGGGACTGATTGCCTTTGATTATTTGTACTTTAGCTTGGATTTTGCTTGTCTGGGGTGTAATCATTGTATTTTTTGCTTCTGACAATCAGTTCTCTTTTTGTATTAACTATCTCTTCTTGAACCTTGTCCTGTAAGAAACCAGTTTCATTTTACTCTAATGTTTTTTGTGATGTTTCACATATTTGGTTAAGTATGTTCTCAAAAAGTATGTTCTGAGTCTCGATATCTTGTTTTCTTACTCAGATCATATTCGCACTGAGTAAAGATCGTACTCCGAGTAAGATCAGTGACCTGAGAGTTTATTAATGTCTCACTTTTTCTATGAGAACACCATATCGAAACAGAGTATCTATGCCCCACTCTTTTTGTGAGAACATCTTATTAGTTTATAATGTTAATGCCCCACTCTTTCTGTGAGAACATCTTTTGATTTGTAATGTTAATGCCCCACTCTTTCTGTGAGAACATATTTTGATTTGTAATGTTAATGCCCCACTCTTTCTGTGAGAACATCTTTTTAATTTCTTACTCAGATCATATTCGTGTTGAGTAAAGGTCATATACTGAGTAAGATCAGTGACCTGAGAGTTTAGAGGGCTACTCTGAGTC
>JAJJMA010223708.1:0-21700 GCA_023529015.1 Papaver nudicaule
GCTCCCTGGATGCGAGACACGTGGTCCGACGGGTTTTACCCCCTACAACACGACTGCTCCAGTGAATTCTTCTAAAGCTCAAATGGCTGCCCTGAGCAGATAGAATCAGGCGCTCCAGTAATCTACTTTGAACTTGAATGGCTGCCCAGTTTGGCTCCAGCTGGCTGCCCAGTTTAGTAATTTTGTGTTTTGACTTTTAAGGCTTCCATCCTCACTAGCTTCTCCCAATGTCTCCAAGTGATGCCTTGAGCTCTTATTTGCTCCCTTTTATGTAACATGACTCCATAATACCTGCAAAATGCAAACGAAGCGTAAAACGCAACTAATACAACAAGAATAGCAAAAGAAAGCATAATCAATAGATATTTAGAGAGGTGTTTTAAACACCTATCAATACTTCATACCTAACAACCATTAGATATTTAAACCACAAGTATGAACCTTTATCAATTTATTCTCTTCCATGGATTTGTTTACATGAAACTCTATATGATAAAACTCTAACTCTAAATCTAGTTTTGTGTGGGGAAGGAGGAAGAGAGAGAAAATAAAGGAGATCCCCCACTCTCCTAAGAGATATTTCCTTTATATAGAGGAAATTTATAAGATAATTACATAAGTGCAATTTCCTTAGCTACCAAGTAAAGTGAGTCTTCGGTGCTTCTCGCCTTCTTCCACGTAGTGAGTGTATGTCGGTTTATCTCTTCGAAATACTTCTTCCTCGGGCTCGATCTTCACTTCGGGAGGCTTTGGTCTCGAACTGGGTAGCTACTTCGGAGGGATTACTGGATCGAGGCGGCATCTTCGAATGGTGGTCCATGGTTCGTAGACTTAGTCTTCGACTCCCTTCGCGTTCATGATGTGCTATCTTGCTTCTCTTCTAGGATGATGACACGTGGCTCGCTGGCATTATGCCCCCACAATAATATTGACGATTACAAACGGGATTTGACGAGCGATAATAACAGTCTAAATTACCAAAGGAAGCAGAATTATCTCTTTTACGAAATCTACAACCTCTTTGCAAGTGACCTTTATTTCCACAATAAAAACAACGTTTAGCGGCATAAGAAATGTGATGCACATTTTTACGTTGTTGAGGTACCTCTTGCAATGGAGCTTGTTAAAATCTGTTCTTTTTTATGTTTGACACAGTGTTCAGAACCTTTAATATCAGAAGAAGTTGTCTCATTAATAATTTCCCTTGTATCATCCAGTTGGACAGAATTTTAGCTTTAACAAACGTTTTCTCTTTGTTAGAAGCATCTATTCCCTTATAGCTCAAACCTCGTGTCTCACGAAGATTTTTATTTGCTACTAACTTTGAGTTTAATGTGTTTGAGCTTTCTTTTTCATTTTCCAACCTTTTGATTTTTTCAAGTGAAGCATCAAGATCTTTCTTCAATTGATCTTCTCGAGAATGACTACTATTTGCTTTGTCTTCAAGACACAATATCTGTTGAGAACACTTAGCAAGTGATTCTTTAAGACTTTCAAATTCAGTAGTCATTAAACATATAGTTTCGTCACAATCTTGGATCGTTTTTCGAAACACTGTTTGTTAGAGCATTGCTCGGTTGAACCCACTGATATTGCTATCTCAAGTCAGTTGTCAAGTTTAGATGACAAAAACACAATCCTTGATAAGTTTACTCTACAACCTCGGACTAGGATAGTTTTAGGTAATCGAGACGAAGACCGCTGAAGACGAAGACCGAAGCTTACTACTTGATAAATCATAACGTCCTCGCTAAAGGTTAGAAAGGTTTTTCCTTTCCGTATTGTATTTACCATTTCTATCATATCAATAGTCTATAATGTTGTTTATATGATCCGAAGGTATTCTAGAATTCTTCGCCTTTGCATTTTGCCACATTCGTGGTATTGTGTATAGGTAGAGTATGTTGAGTTGTCTCTTGAAATGACCTCAACGGTGAACGCGTACATGAACGCGTACATGTGTTGCTTAAAGGCATTCCAGAGAACGAGCGGGTCTGTATGAACGCGTTCATGAACGCGTACATACGAGTTCACAGATTTCTCCTGAATTCTCCCGAACTCCTTTTGACAGCTCTATGAACGCGTACATATAAGCCATGAGAAAACTTCCAAACTTTCATATCTTGAAGTTTTCGGTCTAGGCATGATTAGTTCTCGGACTTGTCATTACTTGGCCCATGGAATTCAACTACTTAATCCAAGCGATGTTTAAACAAGTATTTGGACCAGAAGTCGCAAGCGATATTCAAACATGATTTGGACTAGAAGTCGCAAACCTTCAATCAAGGTTGAGTCTTCTTTAACTATTGGCCTTGTCCAAAGTTAATAGAAGATTAAGAACGGGTATTCATGCTCTGGACCTTCTTAGTTCCGGAACTTGCTTGAGCCCTACTCAAGGTTGCTTAAACTTTAAGCAAAGCCTCCCTTGGTGATCACTATAAATAGATGACCTTCTGCAAGTGTTGATGGTGGTTTTTGGCGATCACAGGGGTAATTTTGCATCAATTTCTGGCGTCCTGGAATAGCTCAAGATAAGGTATGAATTTATTTTATGATAGGGATAAGATATTTAAATTACCATTAGCTGTATTTTGATATCCCACGACCCCAGCCTAGTAGCATGGTCCATATCCCTAGTCTATACGATAAAATACCTACGCATGCGCACTAGCCTAGCCCATGCACGAGCCAAAACCCTAAGCCATTCACGCCATAGGCATTTGGATGTACACGGTCATTCCTTGGCCTGATTAGGGTATACACGGCCATCCCCTTGGCCAAGATGCCCACGCCATTGCTTTGGCCAAACTTTGGGCATCCACGGCCATGCCTTGGCCTAGTTTTGGATGCCCACGCCATTGGCTTGGCCTAACTTTGGATGCCCATGCTACTTGCTTGGCCTAAACTTGGGTATCCACATCTTTTGCCTCGCCTAACCCCTGGAGGCCCATGGTCACTCCTTCCCCTTAGCTTTGGACGTCCATGGCCACGCCTTGGCCTGATTTTGGGCGTCCACGCCACCTTCCTTGCCTTATCCTTGGCTTCTCACGACGCCTTTGGCCTAAGCCTTATCCTCATGGCCACGGCCTTGGCCTAATCCTTGTCTTCACGGCACTAGCTTGCCTAAGCCTTATCCTCATGGCCACGGCCTTGGCCTAATCCTTGTCTTCACGGCACTAGCTTGGCTAATCCTTATCCTTGGCTCCTCACGCGCCTAAGCTTAATCCCTTATCCTCATGCTCGCACCTCCTTTCTTTGGAGGCCCACGGCCAATCCCTGCCTTAGCTTTGAATATCCATGCCATTAACTTGCCTTGGCACTTGGGTGCCCACGCCACCTCTTTGGCCTGATTATGGGTACCCATTCTATTGCTTTGGCCTAATTTTGGAGCTCCACGGCTATGCCTTGGCCAAATCTTGGAGGCCCAAAGTCGTGCCTTGGCCAAACATTGGAGGCCTTACGGTTTTCCCTTGCTTGTACTCGTGGGGTTCATGCCTTTTCCCCCCTCACGTCTATCTTTGCTCCCTTGGAGCTAGAGTTTATCTTTTCCTAGCCTCCCCTTTATTTATGGGTCCCACTGATCCAAATCCTAGAGGATTATGGATTTTATTTAGTCCATAATACTCTAGTTTCCTAATCAAGGAAATCTGACAGCTCACGTATTTCCTCATGGCGTGATTTTTACAGCCCAATCCGTGAGGAATTAGGGGGTGCTTCCTTCACGAGATATTTTCCTCTGTGAGTCCTCTATAACATACTAAAAATTCGGAATTTTATCTAAAATAGGCTGGCCTGGGCGATTTAATGAATGGATAACATGCAAGCTGTTCAGAAATCCGAAAATAACATAAATGTTATGGCTTATCTCTTTACGCCTATGCCTAACTTCTTATTAAGATTATTATGCCATGCAACATGGCTTATTATAATTGTTGTGGCCTATCTTTAGGTTTTGAATTGGCAATGCTTATGCATTCTTGATGATGGCTACGCCGTGATAGCATCATTCGTCTGTTTTTTCCTGATTATGGACTTGCTTCTATAAATCAGTGCTATAATTCTTAATCATGGCTCATGGCTATGATTCATATTATTTTGGACATTCATATGTCTTTATTATTCAGGGAATTGGTGCATTACATGCCACAAACCAATTTCCCTTATTTATGGCAAGATGAAAGTCGTATTTATTTGACTATTGCCACAGAGAGTTGCTGAAATCCTCTCAGTCTAATTGGCAATTGCATAGCTCAATCCTTAGACTTATCTTATCTAAATGGCGGTTGCTAGCTCAACCCTTAGATGACTTATCTTATCTTATCTAAATGGCGGTTGCTAGCTCAACCCTTAGATTTATCTCATTGGTTTAAACGGCGATTGCCCGGCTCAATCCTTAAACCAAATCTCAAGGAGATATTCAAGCTTATCGCTTAAAATCTCTATCTTATCGCAAAGTCCTGAGTTTACCAGTAATTGGTACGACTTGCACCTAGTCATCTTTGACTAACAAATATTTAACAAATCTTACGAGAATCAAGATTTAGTTACATGGGGGGATATTCTTTAGGGTTTTGGTTTGGCGGTCTACGGCACGTGTGATTGCAACGGCACAATCACTTAACGGGAAAGAAAACTAAGTCGTGCGAACGTTGCTGAGAAGATGGGATAAGATAGTGGGTGGTTCATTCTTCCCTAATATTAGGCGCAAGACTTGCCCCACTTACTCCACACTTCCACTCTTCCACTTCTTCCACTTCTTACGAGATCAGGTGAGAATATATTGCTATAAATAGGTCACTCGACCAGTTTTGGAAATCATCTCATCCAAGAACAGATAAGTTCAACAAGTTCAGTGCAAGTATAATCAAGTCTATCTTATCGATAATTGATTAACTCTTCTCATTCAGCATTCAATATCTAGTGAGAACTGAATATTCATCCTTATCTAGCAATATCAATCTCAATATCACAGAAAATCATAGCAATTCTCTGATCTCGTCTTTCTCTGCTTCCCTCCCTAAACCAACCCTAAAATCCTCTTCTTGTAACTGAAGCAATACTCGAACGGCCATTTCTTGGTTTAGGCGAGTCTTGTTCGATCTTGACCTCTCAAATTCATCACAATCCTTTATTACATCATCACACTTCATACTTTACCCCTCAGATTCTCTTTATTGTTTTACACCTAAAACATTTGGCGACCACAGTGGGAGGTCATTATCTCGGTTTTAAGAAGATATGGTTGAAACCAGGAGGCAGAGTTCAGAGAATACAAATTCTCCAAATATCCCTAATATCCCCACGAGTTTATCTGCAAGTGGGGTCACAAATACTCCAGTGAGTGGCGCCATCACATCTGCTGGTCCCTCCAGCCAAAACGTGAGCTCTATCAAAAACCGAAACCCTAATTTGGTGTCTGCCTCAAACCAAATAGGATCAACCTTATCCAACTCCTCCCTGGGCGTGTCATCTCCTCTGGTGGGATCCACCACGCCTACCCTATCCCAAATCATGTCCCCCCTATCTCATATGGTGGGGACCACCAATACCACTACCTCTCCTACTCCTTACACTCCTATCTCAAGCCGCACAGAAGCTTTTCTCTTCGGGCCCCGCACAGGAGAAACAAGGAGTACTGAAGACTCACCTAGCATTGTGGATCTCATGAAGACCCAACAAGATCTAGCCTTGAGTCAAAACAATATGGTGAAAACCCAGATGGAGTTGCTGACTTGCTTGAGGACTCTCTCAGAGAAGTAGACGCCACCAACAAATCCAGGGCTTTCACGTGTGGAACCCCTATCTCATTCCAACAGGGCAGGTCCTTCTCAGATTCATGTTATTCCTGATGATCAGGATACCCATATCCACACCACACGTGGACCAAGCACAGGTTTGCAGCACAACTTCGTCACTCGTGAAGATTTGCAGAATCTTTTGCAGGCTCGGAGCATGGAGAATTCAAATTTATTTCATCGTCGTCAACCTCCATATCCAATTGAAATTTAGCGTGAATCTCTTCCTGAAGGGTATGTCACGCCTTCATTCTCGATGTACAATGGTATTGGGAATGCCCGAGAACATATATCTCGCTTCCTGGAATCATTGGGGATACATGAAAGAAATCAAGTTGTATGTCTCAAGGAATTCTCGAAATCTTTGACGGGAAAGGCGTACACTTGGTATAATAATCTAGATCCTAATAGCATTCTCAGCTGGAGCCAGATGGTTAATGCTTTCCTCAAGAAGTATTTCTTCGTGTCTGAGCAACTCACTCTCTCCGATTTGGGGAGACTTTATCAGCGAAACAATGAGCATCCAGACGATTATGTGATGAGGTTCATAACTCGCTCAGTGGATTGCAATGATCCAAACGTAACAGAGTTGCAGTTAGTGGAGCTTTGCATCAATGGAATGATACCGGTATATCGGGCCTTATTGGAGAATCTGGATATCGATAATTTCACCAAGCTCCATAAGTCCGCCAAACGATCTGCCACTACTGCACCTGCATTACTTGAAAGGCCCAGGCCTCTAAAAGCTGAAGAAGGTCGTGGTGAGACGCGTGCCAGCAAACGACTCGTCAACAAGTAATATAGTTCTCTTCCCTCAGTTCATGCAGTCACTGAAGGTGTTAAGAGGAAGGTGCCTACTCCTGAGGCCCCACAATTAAAGCCCCGATCCAACCTCAGGCTCCTACACGGGTCCCAACTAATGCTCCTGCACCAAGAGCGCCACGACAACCAAGGGAATTTCCTAAAATTCCTGATTTCCCATGTACCATGGATGAAGTGATAGAGCTCCTGGAAGCATGGATTCAAGATGGTGTCGTTAAATTACCTCCTGTACGGAGAGAGCCTACGACACAAGAGATGACGGATCCCAAGTATTGTCATTTTCATCGATTCGTCAATCATCCCACAAGCGAATGTCATCGACTCAAATAAATCTTCAACGAAAAGATCGAGTCAGGGGAGTTGAACTTGGGGACTGAGGGTGTGCATAAGAATCCACTCCCTCAGCACCAACCTCAACGTCAACACCAACATCAACGTCAGCATCAACCCAACATTCGAAATTTCACCATCTCTGGAGAATCCGTCAAGCAAACTGCTAATTATTTGATGGAGAATTTATGCGAGCTCTTGCATTTTTGTAGGAGCCAACGAAGAAACATTTTCGCCGCCCTCAGCTGGATTGCTAGCGGCAAAGAACTACCTGTACCTGAAAAAGTTCAGCCAAAGCCTGACGAAGAGGGGAACGTGTTCCAATTCCAATTATCTCCGCTCGCCTCGAAGGTACAAATTTTAAGAAAGTTCAAATTGATGCTGGTGTTATGGTTAATTTAATTCCAATCAAGACACTCCAAGCAATTGGGATTTCTCGACGGGATGTCATCTATTATCCCACAGTAACGAAAGATTCAAAAGGAAATCTCCAAGACATATACGGTCATGTTACTTTGGATCTAAAGGTGGACTCTGCTCGCACCAAAGCCAAGTTTCATATAATCAAAGAAGATGAGGAGCACGACATGATCTTAGGGCGTCCCTGGCTCCATGGGAAGAGATTTGTACCTACAATCTCACCTGTAATCATCAAAGGCCAAGAGTTCATGTTTGACCAAGAAAGCTGTAACGTGGGAAAGCTGGAGTACCGCGTGGGGTCCGAAACTCTGGTGATATTCAAAGAGGTATGTGATAGTGATTTGAAGTACTTTATTCAGAATTATTTAGTTCATGGAAATCCTATCCAACGTGCCCCTACACAAAGATTGGATAATTCTCCGACTTGGGGACTTGATTGCATCAAGTCTATCAAGCCCTCTGAGACACCTCAAGAGGAAATCAAGGCCACTTCCAATAAGTGGGTTCGGGCAAAACAACGGTCTTATAGGCGAAAGACACCTGAGATGTCATGGGTTCCTAAGGTTGATTTTCAAGAAGGAGATAAGGTTATGCGACGCACTAACCGAAAAGTAACTTCTATTCCGGGGTCCACGGCAAACTGGGAGGGACCTTACATTATATCTCGAGTCATGCCTGATGCACGATACATGATAAGTGCAATACATGAGAGGCTCTCAAACATGGTGGTCAACGGCAAATGGCTCAAGAAAATATGAAGATTCACTAGAGTTTATTTATTTCCTGTAATTTCAATTCCTCCAAAATAAAAGTGCAAGCAATCTCTTGCCTTTTAACAAGTCAATTCAATTCAAAAAAAAAAAAAAAAAAAATTCAAGTTCAAAACCTATGAGTTCGAAATAATCAATCCCTACAAGCCCTTTATTCATAAAACCAAACAAAAGCAAAATAAAATTCTACTGAGAAAATGTTTTGCTCCTGAAACCTTTCAGAAACAACCATCTAGTGAAGATCTCGTTCCTTCATCAACTGCCTTCTTTATTGAAGCGATATGAGTAGCCTTCTTCTTCGCCTCTTCAGTTAGCTTACGGATTTCCTCGGTCATAGCAGCATGATTCCTCTCTTCTTGCTTCACCAAATCATGGGTGAATTGGCCCACAACAGGGCGCCTCTGTCGAACGTATTGGATTCTCGCTTGAAGCCAAGGAAAATTGAGTTCGAATGTCTTGAACGTATCAATCAAGTCTTCTACCTCATTCAATGTCTCGTTAGTCACGTCTCTTAACGAGGTAGCCTCCATCTTTGAAACCGCGTTCATAAGGTCGGTTACAATGCCAACATATGTATGGAAGCAGGTACTTCTTCCAGCAACGACGAAGTGACCATGACGATTCCATATCTTTTCATACAGTGGGACGTGTCTCTCTGGGACATTAAATCCTCCCACTAGTTTATGACCAGCGAGAGTCATGTCATGAGGAGGATTACATGCCAAACCAGCATGAGGAAACTTAAGAAGAGCCCGCTCAGTTGAGGCACTTCCACCAGCAATGTCGATATTCTCAGCGACTTGTGTCTCTTGGACGACAAGCTGAAAGAAGGTTCAAAGCAAACAGAAGTTTAATAATATGTTCAAGCTATATAATAAAAGCTTAACATGAGGAGATGATCAAATTTACCTCGGCATTGGAAAGATTTTCATCAGCAACATTGTCAAAATCCTTATTAAGGTTTTGACACTCACTGATCTTTTTACCGAAGAAGTAACTGTTATTTTCTTCTTTATCATCAGAAGGCTGCAAGAGCAAACAAGATGAGAATAAAATACTAAATATTTTGTTTCGGATTGAAGAAGTTAACAAGAGGTAACCTGTGTCACAGAAGACTTAGGCCATGTGGAGTCTCCGCTTTTATTCTGCTCAGTAATCATGTCAGTAGATTTGGGCGGTGTATTCGGAGTCGATTCTTCAAGCACTGGGTTCCCCTCTAAGGAAACGAATGAAAACTTCTCGACTCCTGTAGCAGGTCCATCCTACATCGAATAAGGAAGAAAAGTCATTGAAAGAAGATATATCGAAAGATTTGCGACGTTATTTGAAGAAGCAATTTTCTGACGTCTGAATTCTTACGAAGAACGGCGAAAAATTCAAAATCTGTACAAATCAGTAAGAGATATGAAGAAACTTTCTTCACGGGGGTTGTTCGTATGGATGTTTCCTATCACGTGCTAAAAGGGCTTAATTTTTGGAGCAATCTACTGTCCAGAATGATTTTTCTTCTAAACAGCGTACAGACTGCGACATTCCTGGACGTGGCGTCACTTTGTGGCACATGAAATAACGGGCAAAAATGCATGAAATTCAGATTTTCTTTTTAGAGGTGAAGCTACTGAAGTCCTTTTTCCAAATTGGGGTAAATCATCGAAATCCGCCATCGGATGAAGATTCTACGCTCATTCTCGTAACGTGACTCAAAACAGGAAAATCTGACGGGATTCCTTACTTTTACACTAAAAGTAAAAATACAAGCAATGGAATGAAGTCTTACCTTCGCCCAATCTTGTGTGCTAAGATTGGGGACTTGTTTATCATTTAAGAAGTTCATCATGGAGCTGTCCTTCCCTTGGAAGAGTGATGATTCTCCCGAAAGATGACTACCGAAGGATAAAGACATTTGTGTTGCGGAATTGGCGAACCTCGAGTTAGGCGATGAACGTTGCTGCGCAAAATATGATGATAAAGCGTCAAAATCATCATAAATAAAGCTTATACAAGCATTCAAGAGTTCGAGGTAATTACCAAATCATTCACGTCTCCTATTTTACGCTTAAGAGTGATATATTTAAGCAGGGGGGACGATTCCAAGTCTTCTTTGGAAGGAATTGCTCGTACTTCTTTTGGGGAGGCCATGAAATCTCTATATAATTTCATCTGGTCATCCCAAAATTGCCTGCCTGCTTCAGTAATTGATGGCACTCTTGCTCCCGAAAGGAATGATACGGGGCTGAGAAATCTGGTATGATATTCCTGCATATTCTTTGGTGGAGTACCCCTTTGTGAGGGAACATCCTGATCAAAACCCATCTGACGAGCTCCTCGGTCAACGTTATATGCTCTGGTAACATATGCTCCTGATTCACTAACGCCAAGGAGGTAGCCACTACAACACCTTATCATGAAAACCTGCTCTGCATCAGTAAGGAATTCATCTACAGAAAGAACCTTTGCTGGAACATCATTCGGAGCATCACCAAATGAGTGAAGTTGAGCTACACCTTCGGGAATTGAAGTCCATGGACGAAAAACCACTGCTGTTTCGTCATCCATGAACATAAGAAAATCTTTTGAGATAGGTTTGTTCATCCAACAAACAATTCGAGCCTGGTCTGACAAAGATTTATCTTTGGAAGACAATTTTGGAGCATAACCAGGGTAATGCTCGTACAGCCAAGCTTGTACAAAGTTCGTTGGTACAAACGTCTCAATCTTTGCAGCACCATTCGACAATCTCATATTTACTGACAAAGTAGAAAGATGGGTATACAAAGTACCAAGGAATAAAGAGCCAATAGGAACAGGAGTACCTTGGGCCAATACTATGGCGTATGGGATAAGCGCAAGCTTCAACTTCTTGTAATTATGAAGATCTTCAAAGACGTCCTTCGACAACCAGAGTAAGAGAAATGCAGCAATGGATAACACTGAAGCGCCGCCATTACTGGGTTTTGTCCAGTGCATCATCCACGAAGCATATGCATCCTCATGCTTATTCAGAGTTTCAACAATAACGACTAACCGAGCCTGCACCCATTTTTCATCTGCACTCAAGGTAATTCTGAGCTCTCCATTAATTGGGAGTCCCAATAACGCTGCTACGTCTTCCAGTGTGATTACAAGCTCTCCCCATGCCAGTATGAAGGAGTTTGTACTACTACACCAACGGGTCAGAAAAGCAACTAGAGCACGTTTATCTCTAATTACGAAGGAACTATCCGAACTCTTTACAGCATGAAAGATTCCAGCCTTCTTAAAGATGTCCTTAATATTTGGAAGGTCAAGTGTATTCTGGAGATACATGGACCATGAGTTAATTTGCTTCTGCAGAGAACGAAAAACGATACTGGAAGCGCTAAAGTCACCTCTCTGTAGGCGAAAACGAGCTACACGTGACGGGATAATGGCCATTGGAGCAGTAAAATTGCTTGGGAGAATTTTAGCTTGATCCTGGGGAACTGCAACTCGACCTAAACTTGACAGGCGAATTTCAAATTCATCGTTGACATGAGGGATCTCTTTCACAGCTGTAGTAGATGTAACTTCATCACCGGCACGAGAAGAGCTATGAGAATCATTGTCAGTCATCATGATCTTCCAGTCTACAAAATACTGTATTTGTGAAAAAGGGGAAGGACCAGCAAGGCGGGAGATGATGTTCACACAAAAAAAAAGAGAATTTTTTTTTCTGTGTGATATATATCACGCACGCACGGTTTGGGAGAGTCCTAACCTACTTGGGATTGGACGTTGCTTGAGCAGGCTTTGTCTTTAGGCCCTGTTTGGACTCCATGTTCGTGGATAAGGCTTCTACGCGGATGTGGCTGATCCATCAACTTTGTGCTCACCCTGGAACACTCACGGTTCCATGCTGCGCAGGGGACTTAATGTTGATGGTGGTTTTTGGCGAGGAGGTCACAGGGGTAATTTTGCATCAATTTCTGGCGTCCTGGAATAGCTCAAGGTAAGGTATGAATTTATTTTATGATAGGGATAAGATATTTAAATTACCATTAGCTGTATTTTGATATCCCACGACCCCAGCCTAGTAGCATGGTCCATATCCCTAGTCTATACGATAAAATACCTACGCATGCGCACTAGCCTAGCCCATGCACGAGCCAAAACCCTAAGCCATTCACGCCATAGGCATTTGGATGTACACGGTCATTCCTTGGCCTGATTAGGGTATACACGGCCATCCCCTTGGCCAAGATGCCCACGCCATTGCTTTGGCCAAACTTTGGGCATCCACGTCAATGCCTTGGCCTTGTTTTGGATGCCCACGCCATTGGCTTGGCCTAACTTTGGATGCCCATGCTACTTGCTTGGCCTAAACTTGGGTATCCACATCTTTTGCCTCGCCTAACCCCTGGAGGCCCATGGTCACTCCTTCCCCTTAGCTTTGGACGTCCATGGCCACGCCTTGGCTTGATTTTGGGCGTCCACGCCACCTTCCTTGGCTTCTCACGACGCCTTTGGCCTAAGCCTTATCCTCATGGCCACGGCCTTGGCCTAATCCTTGTCTTCACGGCACTAGCTTGCCTAAGCCTTATCCTCATGGCCACGGCCTTGGCCTAATCCTTGTCTTCACGGCACTAGCTTGCCTAAGCCTTATCCTCATGGCCACGACCTTGGCCTAATCCTTGTCTTCACGGCACTAGCTTGCCTAATCCTTATCCTTGGCTCCTCACGCGCCTAAGCTTAATCCCTTATCCTCATGCTCGCACCTCCTTTCTTTGGAGGCCCACGGCCAATCCCTGCCTTAGCTTTGGATATCCATGCCATTAACTTGCCTTGGCACTTGGGTGCCCACGCCACCTCTTTCACGATAAAATACTCTTTTCTGAAAGAATCCCAAACTCGCCTTCCGTCTTTGAAGAGAGTTTTTAATTCATCGACAAACACCTGCATAAATACATCAATGTCTCCACTCGGTGACTTGCGACCAGGTATCAACATATTGTATATTTGGAATTCAGTCTTCATACACAAAGAAGGTGGAAGATTATAAACCACAGATATGAGAGGCCAACAGCTCCAACCTATATTCGAATGGCCATGGGGATTAAACCCATCCGTCGATATTCCAAGGTAAACATTTCTGCCTTCCGCTGCAAAATCCGGGAATTTTTCCTTGAACTTGCGCCACTGAGGTGAATCGCACGGATGACGCATATAACGACGAGAAACTGCCGCTCGGTTGTGCCAATCCATGAAAGCTGCTATCCAAGGAATAGAGAACATTTTCGCAATTCTTGGTCCTAGAGGAAAGTATCTTAGCACTAACATAGGTTCTTTTGACACATGCATCTTCCCGTCGGAATCTTTGAATTCTTTAAATCTTTTAGCTTGGCACACTCGACATTGCTGAAGATTTTTATCTGCATTGTGATACAGCATACAATGATTCGGGCAAACATGAATAGCCTTGCATTCCATCCCCATATCCTTTAGCATCGTCTTCGTAGAATCATAGTTTTTAGGGAAATTGTTTCCAGGAAGCCACTTTCCTAACAGAATCAACAAACTATCCATACAATGACCAGAGAATTTATATGTTTTCTTTAGATTATGCAGTTCTACGATAGCACCGAAGGTTGAGATACCTTCGGATGCTGGGTGCAACTGCTTCCCTGCCAAATTTGAGTACTTAGCATAACGCTCCCCCATATCCACCCCTTGTTCTTCACAGACTACTTGCTCATAAGGGTCAGCATGAGGACCATAGTTGGCAGCAGCATAAGCATCCCAGTCCAAATCAGGTATTTATTCTTCTGCAACCTTCTCCTTCTCCACAGAACGACTAGTTGAACTCTGACCCACCAATTCCTCACCATGCAAGTACCAAGTGTTGTACGTCCTTAAGATACCCGTCTCGTACAGATGTTTTTGAACAATTTTCCATGGATGCCGAAACTCATTAGCACACTTCTTACATGGGCAAGCACAACCAGATGAATCCCCATTGGCTGATGCAAAGTTGAGGAACTCTCTAACCCCCTCTCGATATTTTTGGCCAAATAGGTCTTTTTCAAGCATCCAATCTTTATTCCCCGATATCCTACATTACCAAATTGAAATATGCTTCATGTTACCAAGTTCATCAACTAAAGATACAAATACTAACAATCATACACTTTCACATACAAACCACACATACAAATCAGCAAAAAATCTATAACCAAATACAGATCTGAAAAGATGTAGATACTCATACTCTAATTTTAAATCAGGGAAATATGTAATTGCTGGATGAATTCAGTTATTCAATTGATGTTCATATATTTGAAATTAACATAAATAAATGAATCTTAAATCAGTGAAATACCTAATTGCTGAATGAACTCTGATTCCTCTTAAATCAGTGAAATACCTAATTGCTGAATGAACTCAGATTCGAATTCCAAATCTCAATCAATAACTCTATGAGAAATCGATTTGATAATTAAACTAATATCAAATCGAGGTTCACATAAGAAGTAACTGATTGAATGATGTTGATGATGTTTTCTCAAGCTGAAACTCAAACTCAAACGAAGGATTATCCGCTGAAAAAAAAAAGGGGAAAGGAATTGAATGTTAGGCGATGAAATCCGTGGAGGTGAAGACGAATAGAAGTTATGTCTCAACTGTTTTCAGCTAGACACATTAACTTTTTTCTCTACCCTATCACCAAAACTCGGACAAAATAAATGAATTCATTTTCAGTGATTTTTCTTTATTGTTTTCTGATTTTCAAAATTTATCTCAAATGTTATTCAACAGAATTCCGTTGAGATAAAAAACAGGTTCTGTTACGCTGCTGGGGTTGAAATTTCATCACACCAAAAGTTGGGCGGGGAAAAGAAAAGTCGAGGCTAACTTAGGAAGTTCACCGAAATATTGAGGGTAGGCGGGTAATTGCACCAACAAAAACACGGAGCACTGTAACATATCGCATTTTCAGTAACCATTGAAGACGTTACGAGCTTCCCAACAGCGTATGCCCATTGCTGAAATGCAAACCATGACTAATGCTGTTGTTGGTAAAAACTGGATTTCGTGTAGTGAAAGAACCACTTCGGACACAAGCTCGCATTAGTAGTCTCAACAACCTTCTTTGGGGAGAATTTCTAAACACTTCTCTTGCTACTTTAAAAGTTTTTTGAATGTTCATGCACCTCTCATGCTTAGAAATAACGTTCAAGCGAGTCGCACGTTAGGCCATGACGCCATTATATATAAGTCACTTAGCAATTAAAGTATGGAGTCATAGAGTTCTTGCTTGCAACATGCTAGAATCTTTAAAAGTCGATTGATTTGCTTCCTCCCACCTCGAGGGGCATCAATATCGAAGTTCTACTTATCGAAATTTCAAACTAAGATTATATCCTAAATTAGGAGTTCTACTTATATTGGTTTCTTTATAAAATCGATCGAATCGCTTCCTCCCACCTCGAGGGGCGTGAATATCAAAAAAAAAATATAGTTTCGAATTAAGAGAAATAGTGCAATAACAAATATGATCGAACCATCTTCTCCCACCTCGAGGGGATGGGGCATCAAAGAATTATGTTTAAAGATCGAACCATCTCTTCCCACCTTGAGGGGATGGAGCATCGAATAATTACATTTGAAGATCGAACCATCTCTTTCTACCTCGAAGGAGTGGGGGTATCAAGTATGTTTATACAACATCGAGCAATATGCGATGATAATGAGTTAAGAATTTTTGAGTCACCAATTAGCACTTTTAATGCCTTATTTATTAAGTTTCCTCTCGATACAACATATCACATTATGTATAAAGCATACTTGTCACATTATGACACATTCGAAATCTTTTTAGCTTTATGCAAATCTTTGATTTCGCATGCTATCATGTTATAAACAAATTATGCTTAACACAAACAGCTCGGTACAAACTCCAGATCCTCCTCGATGGGGCAAAGTCCTACCTGATTAGGCACATCTCCTAAGGCTTTGACGCCATGAAAACGAACAGGCCATGACGCCATATCTCCCCTAGTGCCTTGACGCAATGAATTAAAGGCCATGACGCCAAGGCCCATATGCCACAAATAAAAAGACCTCGAATAGCAGGCACAGAGCTGATGTTCATATAAACCGTAAGGGCCCTACGAGCTATATGACACAGTCCTCTACCCACAAGACACCCCGTTAGCGGTGGGTACTTTGCATCTAGGATACATAAGCTAATGACGCATTTGGACCCACTACCACACGACCATAAGGACCTCTCTTTTGAGGCGTTGAGGGGACGATAAATGAGATTAACATATACCTTTAAAGTGGGTGGAACCCTGAGGCAGCTAATTAGCTTTTACATTCACGGGAATGGCAAGCGAGTTACGCAGCCGAGGGATCTCCTCCAAAAATCATACACAGCCTTGAGGAGGGGCTAGCAAAAAAAAAAAGTTGAACTCCAGGCCGCGATAGGAGAACAGTACCGTGTCTAAGCTCCAGCCTTGACCGGCGCTCCCCCATTGTGCTACTTTATTATCGAGACACATAGCAGCTACCCACTATAATTTCCTACTTTACTTGGGACAAATGGGTTATCAGAACACCACCATGTTCTCTCGGAGGATACTTAGTATCTTCGATACCCACCTAACGTACTGAGGCAAAACGGGTACCTATGGTCTCGATAGCCAGTGTTTTGCTGGAAACCAGCGCGAGTAGCTCAAAGCCTTTGGGAAGGGTGATCTGTAAGCCCCCACTATCTTGGTTTACTGCCTCCCACATCGAAGTAAGCCCCGAAGTTGCACTCTAAGTAACCTTAGGAGCCTAGAATTTGCAAGGTAAACTTCGTGCCTGATCACGAGTTACCAGGCAAGCAATACATTGAAGAAAAGTACGTGCCTGATCACGTTATACTACAAAAACTATGCATCGAAGAAAACATGACTCTACCATGAAAAGAAAAACTTCATTGAAGAAATGAATCAAAAATATACATCACATATACATTTAACTTCATCGAAGGATGATTCGAAAATATACTTTTCACTTTATCAAAGAACGAATCAACAAATACTCTTAACTATACTACAAGATGAATCGAAATATTCTGCAGGATGGCTCGAAGTGCAAATGAATCGAAGTGCAAAAAAGATGCAAGACAAGGGCACAAGCAAAATCACAAAGATATTACTTCGAAGCATTCATTAAAGCATCAAGCAGGAGTATGCACCAAGGTTTCTTCGATAAGATCTAGTGAAATGGTTTCAAGGTTGGCCTCGCTTTCAAGACGCTCGAGGAAGGTTATACATACAAGAACTTCACTAAGGACCCACTCGTAGACCGCAACGCCAATGATACAAGGAGCAAGGCAAAGAGATAGCAATCTTCGTTCACCAAGGAGCATGGCATCCTTTGTTTCACAATGGAGAGCCACAAAGTCAACACACCGGAGCAATAACTGGGGCAAAACAAAGAATGCAGGGGCAAAGCCATTGGATGACAACCTCTTCGTACAACAAATTAGCTTTGTGGATGGTACACTTCGGGAAGAAACAAGCATTTTGCTTCACAAAAGTTTAATTCTTTCACTTTCGAAAGCAAAAGGGGGGCAACCATACAAGGGAATCTCGCATGAAAATTTTTCAAACCTATTTCTTCCAGCAGCAATCTTGGAAACCATAGACAACAGCCTTCATCGGAGTACATGCTACAGATAGGTTACCTTTCGAGGATCAGTGTTATCAAAACCAGTCCGAAGGAAGAAATCACGGTCAACTCGATCTTCTCTCGGATCTCTATCACACCTCGAGACCGCCTTCGATCACCATCCTTTGATTATCAACTTCGATCAGCTGCCTTGATCATCAACTTCGATCACCAACAGTTCCTCGAGACACCAACTTCAAATCAGTTCTGGTCACTTCGACGGGACAAACCCTTTCTCTCAATAAGTCCATGCTTCAAACCAGTCAGCTCGTAGGGATAGTCAGTTCGATCAACACTATTACTTCGACGGTAAAAAGCTATAAGGGAAGAAAAGATCACAACAAGGGAAACACCTCGACAACATCTCGATTACCACCCTTTGAACTAGTCACAACACGAAGCAATCATCTATATATATCGAAGTGCACCAAGGAAGGTCATCTCAATGATCAAAGGATCCTCGAAGTAACCTTTCCTCATCGATGAAGCCCAGTTATACAAGCACCAAAGTCAATCCATGGCATCTATCTCATTCGAGGAAAGAATAACAACTAACTTAATCAAGCATACTTCCTCGGCAACTCAACAAAGACGTAAATGTTACAAGTTCGAAGCTACTGAAGCAAGTCAAAGTACCGAAGCTAAGAAGATAGAAGGATACAACTCAAGTCAGCACACTATAGGAATCTCGCAAGTCCACGTGTCTCGCACCATCAATTATGACAAGAAGAATTTGTTAATGGATTAATCTTCGAAGCATCCATTAGCAAAGGAGCAAACTGTGGGGGCATAATGCCAGCGAGCCACGTGTCATCTTCCTAGAAGAGAAGCAAGATAGCACATCATGAACGCGAAGGGAGTCGAAGACTAAGTCTACGAACCATGGACCACCATTCGAAGATGCCGCCTCGATCCACTAATCCCTCCGAAGTAGCTACCCAGTTCGAGACCAAAGCCTCCCGAAGTGAAGATCGAGCCCGGGGAAGAAGTCTTTCGAAGAGATAAACCGGCATACAGTCACTACGTGGAAGAAGGCGAGAAGCACCGAAGACTCACTTTACTTGGTAGCTAAGGAAATGACACTTATGTAATTATCTTGTAAATTTCCTCTATATAAAGGAAATATCTCTTAGGAGAGAGGGGGATCTCCTTTATTTTCTCTCTCTTCCTCCTTCCCCACACAAAACTAGATCTAGAGTTAGAGTTTTATCATATAGAGTTTCATGTAAACAAATCCATGAAAGAGAATAAATTGATAAAGGTGCATACTTGTGGTTTAAATATCTAATGGCTGTTAGGTGTGAAGTATCTATGCAGATTTTACACTCACACAATTATAGCAGAGATTTTACTAGAGCGAATACAAGATCTGATGCACCGTCTTGGAGAAAGAATGACTCTTTTGTTAACTATAAGGTCAACTGTTCAAATGATTCTTCTTCAAATTCTACATGGTTTGGTAGAAAGAAAGACCAGTGCTTGCAAAACCCATGTCCAAATGGTTACCCAAGGATCGTAATACTACTTCCGGATTGTCCAAGAATATTTCCATTACGCAGATGAGTGATGATGAGATGAAGAATACCTTCCAGGAAATGAAGAAGGTTATGGAGAGGATGGAAGTATTTATGAGCAACTCAGGAGGATCCTCTAACTCTGATCTTCATGGCAATCAGGTTCTAAATCGAAGCCGAAACACAGGTATCGAAAATCTCAAAAGAAACGTGCTAATCAAAAACCTATAAATATTGTTACATCCTCTGGTTCAGATGGTTCTGGTACTGTCACCCGTTGTGAGCCGAAAAATGTTCACGTAAACGCAACTTGATTGTGTTGGTTTGTGTATCCTCGCCAACTGTGCTCTTTGATGGTGAGGTAACACATGTGACTGAGCACATACTATGTTAGACACTTGTTGAATATTCCATGAAGAGATTCCATGAAGTTACTGTAAGTATTTCGATTTAATTTTCATTTTTGATATATATTTTATGATTGAGGTTATTTTAACTACAACATAAATGCTTGAAGGAATAATGGATAAATAGTTGGTAATAATACTTGTCTTCAATATATAGCTCTTGAAGAGACGATTCAATTGAGCCAAGAATCACCTGATTCTGATACAGAATAAAGAAGTTATGTGCAAAACAATATTCGTATTTGCCGACGAAAAGTAGGTTCCGAATTCTAACAAACATAAATGTTAGGTTTCGAAACCTAAACATGGAAAACGTGATTTTGGTCATGTTTGGTGTATTTCCTTCCATCCTCAATGCTTGATGCTTCCTTTGACTCACTTGGTCATCCTTGACTAATCTAGAGTCGTTAGATTTGAATTTGTTTCCCTCTAAGAAATATTTGTCTTAATATTGTCTTGGTTGTGAAACATGGATATTCTAATCTATTGGGAACATATGAGAATTTTGAGATAAAAAATATAATGATTGTTTGTTATTTTATTTTGATATATACGAAAATAACAAAAATATGTGTGAGTTTCGATTCTGTTTTTATTTTAAATATAAAAATTAGAAAATCACAAAAACCTAAATAGTGCGCAAGTTTCGAATGCACCATTGAGTTAATATTTCCGAATCTATTATGAATGTATGTTGCAGGTTATCAAGATAATTCTTTTATCTCTTATGGAGCTGATCTATAAATGTTTTAAATATCTTGATATCATGGCCTCCTTATGTTTGTGGTTGTTATGTTTGTACTAATGACTTTGTATGCAGGTATAAGTATAACTATGTAAGGAGGAGATTGATTTTATGCTAGTCACAATACTATTGGATATCCTTGTGTCTTTCGACTAGGAGTTATAGTATACGCATAAATCAGTGGTTTTGGTATAATCTATTATGACTACAGACGTGTTCGAAAAACCAAAACCAGATCTAAGTCTTTCTCTGGCAAAGACTATTCCGTTGTTCTCATGTCCGAGGGAATGACAACCAATTTGTGAACTTGTGCTTAATAGAATATATCTTTACGGGAGCGTGGTTATGGAATATACAGGGAATATAATTTATATCTGCTTATATCTTTTATATTTCGACAGGTTACTTGTGCTTATATATATATATATATTGTGTAACTTGTCGAAATGCTGACCCTTATGAATGCAATCATTCTTATATGTTGAATCGAGTTCTCTGAACTTGAGCATTTATCTCGAACCCAGATATTTTCGAGACCCTTTGTCAATTATTTTTGACAAAAAGGGGGAGAAATATTGATAGCTTGACTTCGTTCAGTGCTTGGTCTTTGACAGTAAGCAGAGTCATATGGGGAGAAAAATGCCTGAGCGTATATTGAAAAATGAATGAAAGCATTAACTAAGGGGGAGTAACACTAGACTTTCGCGTACTGCTACAGGTGATAACAATATGTCGGATATTGATAGACATCCGAACTTACATTCAGGGGGAGTAAGTGTATTAGTTATTGAAAAAGAAGGGGTACCGAAATACTACCAACTTTTCGTTTTGGCTCGTGAGTCTTATGGTAAAGAGTTTGGACGATCTCAAAAATCAATATCCAAACCTCTAACTGGAGTAATCTCAACAGTTAGGTAATAACGTACTACTTGGTGCTTTAATTATAAATCAGAGTTATAATGCGGAAAGGGAAAAGCACACAAGACACCAAACGTTTTTTAACGAGGAAACTGCCTTGCAGAAAAACCTCGGGACCTCGTCCAGTTTTGAACACCGCCCAGTACAAACTGACTACAAACTCTAGCCTACTATAAGACTTCGGTCTGGGATGTAGCAGAGACCAACTCAAGCCCTCCAAGCGAATTGGCTACTGTCGCCTTCCTTACGTCTCTGGATCCCCCACAGATCGTCACGCACTTGATTCCCCTAGCTGACGTCC
>JAJJMA010223709.1:0-20043 GCA_023529015.1 Papaver nudicaule
GACGTGCAGCTTCAGCTAGGCTCAACACATTTTCATTTGAGAAGTTCAATCTGGACCAAAATTTAAGACGTGCTATGCATATCCAAGATTTTAGTCTGTATAGCACATTTTAAACCCCTGTATCATTTTTTGACACTCTAGTAGGTTCGTATTTAAGTTCTCAACTTGAAACCTAAGTTAGAGAAAACAACTAGATTGAAGGGTGTAAACCAACTGCATTGTTGGAGTCACTGGTAGTTAAAGAATGAAGGGAAAGGAAAAAACTCACGTTGAGGTTCTCTTTTCACTCATTAGGTACTTGATTCTGGTTCTTGTCAAGCTGGTTTGTGGATTTCAAATAGGTTGGTTCAACAATGGCACAACCCTTTTTTTTCTTCTGCAGATAGAGATCTGGTAATGTCAATTTGATTGGCAATCAGTAACCCATGCAATTTTAAGCTGGCAAGTTCAATTCCTATTCGGCTTCTTTCTTTATTTTTTTAAGCTGGAAACCTTGGCTGCTCTCGTATGCACTCCACCGTATATATGTAGCTTGTTGTTCAGGTGATCAAATCTCTTCGATAGTACAAGGTGCCCAATATTCCACAAATAGGGTTATTTGTACTCATTGGAGCATCACTTTCCATTATCTGTGAAATTTCGACCGGTATGCTGTCTTCTCCCAACTTTTAATCTGGCTCAATAGGTGTGTCAACGGGCTTGCACCCCGACATTCATGTCTTGGCTAGACGATTCAGAACTTATTTTCTTTGGGAGATAAATGTTCCTTCTTTGTTCTTAGAACCTATGGATGTCTATAAGTTGGTTTCTATTTGTCTTTTTTCGTTGAGTTAAAAGTAGATCTATGTCTGGAACTTCTGAGAATAGTAGTTTTTCTCATTATAAGAGTTCAACATCTTTAGCAAACTATCTTGTTCAGTCTCATTGTGCGAAACTTTACATTAATGGTAATGGAAAATATGGGTACTTAATCGGAAGCGAAGTATGTTCAGCATTGGTAAATCCTACATACAAGACGAGCTAGTTACTAAACTCAATGGCTCAAGATCAAAAGTAGTTGTATAATTTGCATCTCACATGTCAGATTTACGTTGTGAGTGGTGATGCCACACATACATATGATTTGAGTCTTTGAATTATGGAGACACATCAAAATAAAAATCCTCTAGCGGTCTACGGGTTTATTATAATGATGTTCAAGCCCTGGCCAGAACTTGATTTCCTACAACAATAAAACATTGAATGTGTAGTTAATATCACTAAGTTACAGAAGAGAATTGATAAAGGTCGAATTAGTGAGTTTGTTGCGAGTCTCAATTCAGAATTTGAACCTATCAAGACCATTGACAAAGGAAGAGACAGTGAATCTTTCTCCAAATTTTGAATCCTGACACGACCAAATTCTGAGTCGAGACCATCAAAGAACTCAATAATTCGACCTTTTTCAATTCTCTTCTGTAACTTAGTGGTATCAGCTACACATTCCATGTCACATGGTTTTAGGAATTCTAGTTCTTGCCACAGAGGCTTATAATCCTGATGTGCCTCTATAATTCAATGATTCAAATCACACATGTGAGCGACATCAACACCCACGACGTAAAGGTGAGAGACTACATCGCACACTTATTTTGCAGTGGCTAGGGGCATATGACTACTTTTGAGATTAGGAGCCATTGAGTCTAATAACCAAGTTATCAAGGCATTTTCCTTTACCTAAGTCGCGTATGTAGGGTCTGCGGGTGCTGGACATACTTCGCTTCCGATTAAGTATCCACGTTTTCCTTTACCAGTAATGTAAAGTTTCACACAATTACAAGATAGAAATGTTTATATCATCTAGTTTACAATATCATCTAGTTTCACTTTGACATTCATATTGTTATATGAAAAAAGTCTAGAGATGTTGAACTCCTAGAATGAAAAGAACTACTATGTCTCAGAAGTTCCAAACATAGATTTACTTTTAACTCAACTTAAAAAGACAAACTTCAAGAAGAAACTAACTTACCAACAACAATAGGTTCTACGAATAGCTCACAGATTCTGTAAGAACATCCCAAGGATTTAACTTACAAATCTAAGCTACAGTTGATCTTAGTTGGGGTTTCTCTTATCTCTCTCTAGCTCTGATACCATGTGGAAACAGAAAGAGAATGAATGAAAGAGTATAAATTTTCCATACGGCAGACTTCCTTTATATATGTATACACAGTTATAACGAAACCCATTTTAGGATTAGGTAAAATATCTAGTCACTGTTCCTAACACTAACAGTAACAGTACAATACAATCTAACCATGAAACTCATTTTCAACAATTTGTTCCCAAAAGACTTTTGGTAGTGTTTTGGGGTTTACTTTGACTTTTGTGTGGTGAGGTGAACATTCCCATGAAAAATTAGGCACTGGATCTTCCTGAAGTAGGCCACAAGGCAAAAATGAGTGCAGAAACAGTAAATGCAGATTCTTTCCAAATATAAGCATGCCATGTCACACAACATTTACAGGATGTCAACATTTGTTCTACTGCTGTCGTAATAGTGAGCTGTCTGGTTAGTGTTGTTTAGTTCATCTATGACGTTTATTTGCATTTAAGACCCGAGTCTTTCTTGTGTCCAATAGTAGAGGGTTAAGCTATAAACTTATTTTGTAGATTATCTTCACCAAAGGTCAGTTATTAATGGTAATTCTCGAGGGTTGGCAAATGAGCCAAAAACAATTTTGGGTAAAATAAACCCGAACCTGCCGGTTATTCTATTATGCCTTTTCTAGTTTATTTGCGCGTAGGTTCACATAAAACTCCATGGACTGATTTGGTGAAATTGATCTTAAGATAAGTGTATATTGGTTTCCCTAGTGATGTTAGGTGTACGAGGTTTTACTCATAGGGTTTTCCGTTGGAATTTGGAGTTGGGAATCATTTATTGATTTTTAACCCAAGCCTAAATATTTCGTGGTTGAAAAGAGCTTGTACAACGGTTATAAAGTCTGCTTATTCAGGTGGAATAGGTGATGCAGAAACATGCAAAAGAGAACTGCTAACCTGTGACTGAAATCTCGTCAAATTTCCTCTCGCAGATGGAGTGGAATGTTAACAAAAAATTCAATTAAGGTCCTAGTTCTACCTTAAGATGTCACCACATCTTGGATCCAGAGTGGGAGGAACCAAAGAGTGGTAGTACTTAGTAGGTTGAGAAAAAAAAAAGGCTTCTCACTGTCGAACATGTACTGTCATAGACTCTGTTTTTCAATGTGGCACTGTTTATGGCTTACGTGAAATAGTGATGAGTGAGGCAGTTATCCGAGAGCTCTATAGTTTGGGTGGCAAAATGGCACTCCTAGTTCAGTTAACTTGTCAGAGTGGGTTAAACATATAGAAGTAACTATTTGCCTTCACCACTTGTATGTTTTTACGCTCTTCATGAAGCATTTTGTCCTGATGATGGCATTATCTTAAATTTTTAACATATTGATGGCTGAAAATTAGAGGTAAAATGATGATTAGGAAATTATGTTTTTGATTAGCTTGGTGTGGACAGTAATGCAAATTCCTTGGTTCGTTATGACCAGTGACTATTGTTGTGATTCTCGTGAAAGAAAATCATGTGGCATGTGTTGAATCATACCTTCATGTCCAGTAGGTGGTCTGTAAGCTGAGTATATCACGAACATATTGGACGTATGTAACAAATGTAAAGTTAAAATTTGTGAATGCCAATGCGCATACAAAATCTTGATAGTTAACTTTACTTGCAGTAACATATCACCTAATGCATGCCAAATCAGTTGATCATCCTTTTTCCCTGTTTTTTTTTTTTTTGTAATGTGCAGTGGTTAATGGGGTTCTTTAGTTTTTGGCATCAAGGAGAGGAGCGCACCACAAGGATAAGGGTGTTGCCATGGCATGTGTTCCTTGGACTCTATATATATGGATTAGCCATTGCTACAGCTGAGTTAGGTCTGATTGAGAAGTTGACATTCTTAGAAGCAAAGACAAAGGTTATGAAACATTCTCTGGAGTCGGTGGTGGTCAATAGCTTAGGACTGGGGTTAGCTTTACTTAGTGGCATTGTTATACTGATTGCTGTTTCTCCGAGGAATCAAAGCATTCCTACTAAAATCGATTATTCAAGTACGAGCAAGCGGTGATCATTATAGATATAACCGTTTCAATTCGTGTTGTAAAATACTTAGTCTGGAAGAGGTTTTTAGCCCTTTGGCAGGTTTTAATTGTTATGGAAGTATTGAGATTCTCCTTGTGTTGCCTCCACC
The DNA here is from genome assembly GCA_023529015.1 of Papaver nudicaule. NCBI lineage: Eukaryota > Viridiplantae > Streptophyta > Magnoliopsida > Ranunculales > Papaveraceae > Papaver > Papaver nudicaule. The sequence continues at coordinate 4,275 of JAJJMA010223709.1, forward strand.
AAACAATGTACTAACAATTGATGGAGATACATGTAAAGAAAGACATTTCCATTCTCATGTCCTCGCAATAAGTGAGATCTGCCCTATATATGTTGCCTACTGTCATGACCTTGCTACAAGTATCAGCTACTGTGATGGCCTAGCTATATGCAAAAGATTTGGCAGTGAAACATCTTTCCGTCCAACCTGTTTGTGTACGGATGTACCCTCGTGGCCTAGTTGAAAATGTGCCTGGTACCTTGTATTAGTCTTATGTTTGTGTATTTTTCTACTTCAGAGTTTTCCATGCCTTTTCGATGATTCTTACCAGAAACATCTGAACCATAGACAAATCAGGTGAGATACTCATTGAGCCCGGATTGCTGCAGTTTTATTAGCCACATCCGCATCCAATACATGGCGGATTACATGTTTGACATCCGCATCCAATCCAGCATCCTATGGGTCGCAGGTGGATGGATTGGATGCGGATAAGTCTGAGTGGGCCGGGCAATTTTTAAAACGGGTTTGACCTGAAAAGAGACGACAAAATCTCTCAAGCAGCTCACTTCCTGGCTAAATTTTATTTTTCACTGGTGCTTCCTTTCAGTCTCTCACTCTCACGTCACACAACCTAGAAAATGAAAACCTAATTAAATTTCTTGTGAATCCCAAAATTGAATTCCAAAATCAATATAACAGAAAATGAGTTCTTGTCTACAATCTTCATCACCCTTTCTTCTCATTCATCGAAACCATCGCTCCTTTGATTTGCTCCGTACTTCTTCTTCCTCCATTTTTTATTCATCGAATCACCATCCACTTATCAATTTCAAAATCTCCAGACATCGTAAATTACGTTTATTTGCATCAGTTAGTGAAACAAAACTAGAAGAACCAGCTTCTTGGTTGCCTTCTGAATCAAATGCGAATGATGGTTTTGGTGGTTGGGCAATTATTCAAACTGCCAACGACCAAGATAAAAAGAAGAAAGGTAGTGTCTTTTTTGTTATTTTAGTCTCAGGGGTTCAGAAATAATTTCGATTCTGAGATGGGTTTTGCTGTTTGTGTGCAGGTTTTCCAAGTTTTCTCTTAGTGGGTGTTGGAGCTTCTGTTGCTATTCTACTTGCTACTGTTTCTTACTTCTCATTTTCAAAAAAAGGTACACTTTTTGTTGTCTTATGTTGTTGGGTGTGTGCTCAATTCAGATAATGTCTCAAGAGAACCTTATTATTGATAACACAAATGGTGTTTCTTTAAAGGATCACAAGAAAGAAATTGAATTGTGGGTTTTGGTTTTAGCTGTTATTGTTTTCCCCCCTCACTCGAGAGAGAAAAAGAGGAAGATTTAGTTGGGATTCTTCACATTCTATGGTGCTCTTGAACTTATAGTTTCTTCCTTCTCAGGTTTCAGGGTCCAGTTTAGTTCTCCACAAGGAAGGGTATCTCAGTCGACCAGTCTACAAGAAGTTGCTGTGTCCAATGTGTCCAATGTGGAATCTACGGTTAAAGACTCAAGTTCAGAGAGTATAGCTCATATAGCAAATGATCATGTGTCAGGTACTTCATCATAGAGTACTTAACTGCTGTGCTGTTTTCACATTGCTGTTTTTATAATACAGTATGTTTTCTAGTTCATCTTATTGGTGGTTCTGAAAATGGTGAGTAATATGTTCTATTTACTCTTCAACTATGAAATCCTTAAGATGGCGTCTCTTAGAAGTTTTGAACAATTTGCACTTGTGTGCCATTTGTGCTCTAACCAAAGGAGTTTTGAGTTTATTTTTATTAAACTAAGGATATAATATTGTTCTAGACCATCACTCTTGAATCACAATGTTTGGAGGATTTAGATACACATCTGCTCAGAGTTTGAGCTGAGGGTATACTGTAAAGTATTTAGTATGACTCAGATGTATCAGTTATTCTGAAGAGTCCCAAATTAAAAGCTTGCCCATAGGCCCTAGTGTCTATATATATATGACTAGAATCACTTTTAGAAAACTTCATTAAGAGTGGTGGGAAAATGACAGCTTTGAAATTGACCTTAAGCTGCTACACATCTCATACTCTGATGTGCTTCTTGTCATTATCAAGTTTCCTAACTGGTCCATGGATTTCTGTTTCTTCAGCTTCAATTGAAAAGCTCCATCGACTAGTTATTCCAGCTGCTGTGGATTCAACTCAACAGGAAGCTATCCTGCTCTTGAAGAAATTAAAGGTCTGTTATCGTGAACCAATTATTTTACCAACAATGCGTGGTGCTTTGAAAACATTTTAGAGATGATGCCAAGCTGAAATGGTGAAAAGTTGCTTAGAAAAGTTTGCATCAAGATGCCTAGAAACAGCTCCATTTTATTAATTAGATAATAATAGCAAGTACATTTGTGCTTAGCCTATACAAAACAAGTGAAACTATAGGTTCAGGTCTAAGCTTGGTTTCTGAACTGGATGTAAGGTATGCAGATTGTTGAAGATGATATCAAAGCTCATGAGCTTTGTACCAGAAGGGAATATGCGAGATGGTTAGTCAAAGCAAATTCAGTGTTGGAAAGGTAATAAATTCATTTATGGCTCACTGTATTACCTAGCCTGTAGACAAAGTAAAGGATGTCGATATTGTGTATATATCAAGAGTTAGTAAACTTATTTGCCCTGTGTTTAGGAACCCAAAGAACAGGATTTCAGCTTCTATGTTACTTGCCGGGTCTTTGGTTGAAGCTTTTGATGATGTGAGTCTTGAAGATCCGGACTACTGGTCCATACAAGGTGAGGTGTAGACTTTGTATTCTACTATTTTATGCTTTAATGAAAATATGAATAATACAAATTATGTTGCCTGTGTTTTTAAAAATAAAAAAGCCCTTGCGGAGGCTGGCCTTGTACAAAGCAAGCTATCAATCAAGTCCAGTGATCAGAACAAAAGTGTTAATTATTTTCCTGAAAGGTACCCCAACTTATGATATCCCATTGAGATCTGATCTTCTGTTCTCCTTTTAGTTATTTCAATAATTATGTTTAAAAAGTCCTGATTCTGTGATTGACAAACCATTTTCTTATGCTGCAGTTTTATTTCTCGGTTTGATCTCTTGAACTGGAAAGCACAACTAGATCATTCATCAATACCAGGAATTGAAGAAAAGGTACTATATCTAATTTACTCTTTCTCATGTGCATAGTCTCTCATAGCTCTTAAAGCCTGACTTATTTGCAGTCCAGATGTCTAGGAAGAAAGTTAATTTAATGGATGTGAAGGCGATTAGTGATGATGCATCAGTGGCTCTTTTCATGGACTTGGAAGCTGGCGACAACAGTGTGTTGAGAAAAGTGTTTGGTATGTTTCTCTCCATACACAAACTCATACATGCACATATTACTTGTCTAAAATGAGTGCTTGCCTTACCCATTGATGAAGTACAACTATTTTCATTCATTTTTGCATACTGTTCTACAGGACAGAGTCGTCGGTTTCAACCAGATAAGCCTGCAACAGTAGCCCAAGCAGCTGTTGCACTAACTAGTGGTAGGATGGCCTCTGCAATAGTTACCTTGCTATCCAGAATGGAAGCTGAAGATTTATCACGAAATGTGGAAATGGAAGTAATCAGGACTGACTTGCTAATGAGAGGAGATATACAAAGCTTTTGGGATGTGAAGATGGACGAAGTCAAAGCCTGTGCTATGGAAGCAGCAACACACTTTCAAACAGCACTTCTTAACTTGGAACAGGAGAAGAATCTTCAAGATAAATTCCAGGGGGAATATTTGAAGGAGAAAGCAGCTCTAGATTGTCAGAGGCAGTTACTTCTCTGCCTCAAGGTAGAAGTAAGTGAAATGTCAGAGAGGCTAGAATCTGAGAAAACTAGCTTTTTGGCCGAGCAGAAAGATTTAGAGATAATCTCCAATGATGTAAAGGCTAAGCAAGAGGAAATAATTGAGGTCAAGTCAATACTAGAGGCTGAGATAGAAGCACTCCGGATTCTTAGGTAATCCTAACTTTTCTCCCATCTTTATTTGAAAGTTACTTCCACTTGGTCAACTACTAAGTTGTGCTTATCCTCATCAACAATATATTTTCTCATTAATTGATAGCACAATCGTTTTCATCCGGTCAGACATATTACAATATGAAGAAGAGCATATCTATACATTTTTCAAATGGTGTAGTTTTACTCTAGTTTCAAAAAAAAAAAAAAAAAATGCCTGCCATTTGGGATCTCTCTGCTTACACGGTCAATTTTATTTTCAAGGTCTTGCTCACTTTATTGCAAGTACAGTTGTACTCTTCTTTATCAATATAGCGTTGCATCTTTAACAGTTCAGAGCTATGTAGTGGAAGTAAACACATTCTGTATTAGTACAAAACAGTGTGTTATAATATAGTTTGACTGAAAGGTTTCATTCATATGACTATAACTTTTATAAATTGCATATCATGGATCCAAAATGGTAGGTATCTGTATCATGTATTCTATTTCTATTTCCACATATCTACTCATGGAGTCCAATCACATATCTTACAAGTGAAACAACCTTTTGCAGGTCTTGGGTCGAAGATGAAGCAAGGCGCAATCAGGCACGTGCGCAAGTTCTTGAACAGGTTGGAAAGAGATGGAAATGGGATGAACAAGATTAGTCGGTAACCCCACTTCATGGATAAAAGCAGCAACAACAACAACAAGCCTTTAGTCTCAAACAAGTTGGGTAGCCTTCTTCATGGATGATAGCAAATATACAAGAAAAGATGAGAACTGTTGGAAATACTGTATGTTTAGTACAACGTGGGTGTAAAGTGTGTCGGGGTGGGTGGGGTATTAACTTCTTGTCATCGTTCTATTGTCAAGTAGTTTTTCAAGTGGTATAATGCTGTAATTGTGGATGCCACTTTTTGTCATCATTATCTGCAGTCCATTAAAGTTGTACAACTTAGACATAAATTTTTCTGTTGCGTCCTTATTTCTTTGTTGCTTCATCACTTTGGGCGAGTGTAGATTGTCTAGTATGTTGGTAGTCCAGACCAACATTAGGTGGATTGGATCATCAAGGTTTCGTAGTATAGAGAACTTTATGCTTTTGGTATTTTTTACTAGTCACTTGTTGAATCTATACCAAACTTCCACGCATTTTTAGATGAACATGCATTCGTGATTATCTCAAGTACTTGGCTTTCGCTAGGTTGGATTTGGTCTCAATAGGATACGACTCTAAATAAACACTCATCAAACACTGGTGAAAAACCCACTGCAAAGTAAGGGAGGGCGACCATAAGATGATCAATGATCGCCAAATTTTATCTCTTTCTTCTTTATATAGGCATGGATTACCATAAGATGACCAGTGACACCATAAACTGATAAATGGGATGAGGTTAACAGTAAATCACATGGATTCTAGAAATATAGTTCGGCACATTGCAGGTTCAAATGCATACGAAAGTGAACATGAATGTATTATAAAGATGTTCCTTGTGCTGAACAGGCAAACTACTGAGCAAGACCACCATGAAAGTGCAACCTGAGGAAACACTATCTGTCTGACTTTCAAATGAAGCTCAGATGAAACTGGGGCAGACTGGTCCACTGGAGAGGCCAAGACGAACCTCCATTCCATGATGCATGTCAGCTGGCCTGTAAGTTTCGGATTCTTGTGGGTCTGCAACACAATAACATGAATAAGAAACACTGAATAACTAGTTTGTTCAGTTAATCAAAGTGTAGCTGCTGCCGAATCAAGGTGTAGCTGCTGCCAACAAGGGACTCATGAAGTATACAGAACAAAAAACAGCGTGTTCTGAACTAGATTAAAGCTCGTCCATAGCTTCAGAGAAATTCATCATAGATTCTTTTCAGGGATACCCGATAATCATAACTGTTAGTTGTTAATGATAATGTAGAATCCTAAAGATTAGTATAATTTCATGCCTGGATGCGCTTACCATTTAGGCAATGGAAATCTTCGAAGCCGAAGTCATCCAAGCTACCATTAACAGCCTCGAGACCTAGCATGGAAGATGATACTGCACCTGGAGGCCTTTGAAACCTGCGAAGGAAGTTGTAGCTATTAACATGAAGCTATGAAAACTAGAAAACCACAAAAGACATAAAACCTAAAGTTCGAAACGGAACTGAGGTTAAGTGGTAGTTAAGTGGCAATAGGATTCCACTCGATGAGTTTTAAAACAAGGCGTGACCCACAACAAAATACTCGGGCATTCAAATCAAATACCAAATAGTCTTTCTATCTTTTATTCACCATGTAGACCATTGTTTTAACATACCCATGTTCTCACAAAACTACACCTCAATTACTAAAACACTTGAGGGTTCTACATAGGAAAACAGAAGTAGACCATGGAGTCTTGAATAAAGCACATATCAACAGCCTAAGATATCTCATTTATAGTACACATTGTATTTGTGGAGACAACAGCGCAGGGTCATTCAACATAACCCACCAATATGTTGCGCAATAAGGTAGGTTGTCATTGTTTAGTACCGAGTCCTAGACCCTTCAATCTAAAATTGTGTATGGCAAGGTGAGACAGGTGCAAAACTGAAGTTCTCTACACTTGATGCAACATGCTTGAAGTGCCAATTGCAGTCACTCTACCACTACTCTTGTATATAAGATGCCCTTTTAAGAGGGTTCATCCTAATGTCCAAATATTAGAGCTGAAAAGCAGTTGTAGGATTGTGCCTTCTGACTTGCTATTATGCATACACAGAGAATACAAAAAAGAAACAGCAAAGAAGGAAATATGGAGATGCAGCCAGGGTAAACTGGAGACACACATTTACGGACAAAAAAGAACAAGTTAGATTTAGCCATATAAATTTTCTCAAATACCTAATTGAAGACTACACTTGATAAATTTTCATACATCAGTCATCAGCAGTGACTAATTACACCTAATTCAGTCATCAGTAGTCGCTAATTAGTTGCAATATCAATTGTTAATATCTTCAAAACATTTTCTCAAAACAAAACCCTAATAACAATCTAATAACCTAATTTAAAACAATAACCCTAATTTAACATTAAAAAAACCTCAAACATACAAACTTAAGAAAAAACCCTAAGCTGTTGAAGCTGTATGTACCTAGCAAGCATCCGTGAATCAAGATCCATCTTCAATGGAAAAGCAGATCCATAAGTCATAGCAAGAGCCCTCTTCTTCATCTCCGCCTGTGACATCTTTGTCTAAAAAAAAATACAAAATCAAAACAATTAATCACTTACTTAATGTCGTCAAAATCAAAAACAGATGAAGATTAAAGAGAAGAACACATACAGATTCGAAGGTAGATTGAAGAGGATGAACTCCAACGATATCACTCTTAACACCATTTAAACCAAAACGAAGAGCATCGTTAACTCCTCCAATTTCGTGTGCGATCGCTTGTTTTGAATTATTCTCCATTCTTCCTTCTGTAAAGTATTTTTTCTGCTCTCGAAATTTATAAGCTTGATTTCTTTTTGGAGAAGACAGTAAAGAGATGCGGCCCGGCTCTGGGTGTATACGTGTATAAATAGACCGACTTGTGGTTCGGTCAGTGTCTAATTTTGTACACCCGGGTGCACGGTCCTCTCGTTCTTGTATTTTGTCATTTTACCAAACGGTCCCTGGTCTTCATAAACAATATCGGGGTCAGGGAGCGGAAAATGTAAAACGTCCAGCACTTGTTTACTTTCTTCATCTTCCAAACCCAGATTTCTGCAACAAAACAAGTTTGGTCGCTGAACATCGGAGAGAATTGAATCATGGTGAGCCTTTCTGTTCTTCACCTTAATTTGATTCCAAAAAATTATTAGGGTTTCATCACCACGAACTGAAGATTCCTCTGTTTCCTGGTTGTTTATTTTGTTAAGATATATCTAGGGTTTCATCTTTATTGCTTCTTCTGGGAACATATCTAGGGTTCAATTAACTGTTGAAGTTGTTTTGGCGTTCTTTTATTTGGATTTGTTTTTTTACCTGTATCTTACAGGGTCCTGAATTAGATAGATTGGTTTATCATATGATTTTGTTGTTGAAATCGGAACTAGCGTGAAGAATATAGTATCTTTTACGAGACTAGGACCTTCTGTATCTCTCTTCAAGGTCAATCATCCCAAGACATGATTTAATTTGACTCAATTTTCATTATTTAGAGTAAAGATAGCAGGATAAACAAGCTTGCCGAATCTTGTTTGAAAGCCCTAATGTTGCCGAGCAGATGTACCGTAGTATCGTTCTCTATAGGAGCTTATGCCAATATGCCTATATTGTTGCCTTTGCATATGGTAGAGTTAAGAGATCTTTCAGGATACTAGCACCAGGCTTTTTAGAATGCCATTTAAGATTTCAAACGAATATTTGCTCAAGGAGTTACTTTGCTTAGTGCTTAATTTTCAACTAACCTGGTTATTTGAGGGGGAAAAAAAAACCTAAAACCTTATGCAGCTGTTGGTCCAAAAGAACAGAATCACAAACCATAAATAGCTAAGATACCAATGGTTACTCAGACTCAGTTACGGGAAATCAAAATGTCTTGTGTCTCCATGTCGTATTTCTTAGAGATACTTTCTTTTATGCGAGTGCGAAGAAAACAAGCTTGATTGATGATGTTCAACAGTAGTACTGTACACTCTAAAGGTTCCTTTTCCTTTGAGTGTCATTATATATTTCCTACTTATTAAGCTCTTTATAGTAATAGTTGATATTGGCCCTTGAGGAGCTATCAAACTTAACAGTGGGGAATCTGTTAGAGTCATACTTTGAGCTTATTGTAAGTAAGTGGAAAGAAGCCGGTGTCTAACGACTGTTAGGTCCATGACTTTAACATGATCCTTAGCTGGTATTAGAATGAGGTCTTGGATTTGTTAGTTAGTTCTGGAAAAGGATTGCATTGTTGTCGAATTTAAATTTCTTCATTGAGTTACTCGTCGCCACAGGCCCACAGGCCACAGTTACCTAGAGTCATTGCTGTTACTATTTTGAGGTGACCCTGCTGAATCATTTCTAAGTTCTAATAGCTCTCAAGTTTTATCAGAATGGCAATATGTGCTGTATTTCCGTGTTTATCCATAAGCAATGCCTTAATTAGTTTTTCTAATGTGAGAATCAAGTAATCTCGATGTTAGACATTTGAATTCTTGTCACAAGGCTTTTGTTCTTTTTCTTTGGTCAATCTGTGTGTGTGTGCATGTGTTTAGTTATGTAACATTTGTTTCTTTGTTTCTTGCAGTCTTCGCTTGCAGCTGCTAGAGCAGATAACTTTTACTATCCACCAGAATGGACCCCAGACCAGGTATTTTTACTAGATCAGTCACTTCTAGTTTGTTTGACTGATTTATTTTTGAGTTTACATGCTTCTTTTCGTTTTCTTTTTTAGTTGAAAAACGCTGTCCTATTTCATCTTATTTTCAGGGTTCTTTGAACAAGTTTCATGGACAACATGCTCTAAGGGAGCGTGCAAAAAAGATAGATCAGGGAATTCTAGTGATAAGGTATGGAGTTCTATTTATCTATAGTTCACAAACTAGGATTTGTGTACTGGTAAGGGGATTGTAGGTGCTAACTTTATCATACAAGTATGCATACCTGTCGACCACAATTAATATGTTAACACTGAATTTTGTTTTTTGTGAATCTGTAGTCCATAGCCTACCATACTTACTAACTTACCATATGCAAGAAGTTGTTAAAATTAGGATCACTTGAATGGATTTCTTATTTTATCTTTAAATCGTGAAATTCCATTGGATTTTACTAGATGTTGCCGACTTGCCGTCATGGTTTAAGGAACTTATGGTGATGTAAGAAAGGTGTATAAACAAATGATGATCATGTCAAAGCAACAATAAATAAGTTAGTAAGTCATGTTTGTGTATGGTTAACTGTCATTCTGTAGGCAGGCCAGATTCCTCAAATGATTATCATAATTAAGTTTGGGTAGCATTTATTGTTTAATGGTAGAAACATCAGTTTTCATGAGAGACTTTGATTATAGTAGGTAAGATGGGAAGTATCTAGGTGTCTAGTTTAATAGAAGATCATCTCAGGGTTTAAGTGAATCTTATTGACTTAAGTCATCTTAATCATTATCTTTATTCTTGGCCTCTCAACTTGGTATTTTGAGTGCAGTTGTTGATCTTCTGTACAATTGTATCATTGTTTGCTTCTTATGCACATTACCAAAACCTTTTCTGCTCCATAGAAAATGTTTGGTGCAGTGAAGTGCTCTTGTTTACCTACTGGATTTCGAAGTTGTGTACTTCGATATTGAAGATCAGAAGCCCGTGAAAACACTTAGGTCTCTGGGTACAAAGAAATTTGGGAGTATCCAACTTTTTGAAAATTGGTAAATGAGATAACAGGTTGAAAAACTGTCACAAGATGTAGTTTGACAAGGACAATACGCTTGAAATGGTGAAAGATGGACACTCTATTTGCCTATCTGCAGGTTTTATGTTTCAAGCTGCCATTGATCTTTTCTTTTTTCAGGTTCGAGATGCCTTTCAATATTTGGTGTGGGGGATGCAATTCCATGATTGGTAAGGGTGTAAGATTCAATGCAGAGAAGAAGCAAGTGGGAAACTATTACTCCACAAAGGTATTATTTGCACCTATACAGGCCACAATATCACTAACTGGAGTTGGTATTATATCTGCATTTTCATATGCATGCAGGCATTTTGAGCTTCCTGATGAACTGTGATTTGCACCTTTATCTTATCCTGTTACTGACGTATCCTCTTCTTTTGCATCAGATTTGGAGCTTTACCATGAAATCAGCATGTTGTCAAAATGAGATTGTTATCCATACAGATCCAAAAAACTGTGAGTATGTAATAATCAGCGGGGCTCAAAAAAAGACCGAGGATTACGATGTTGAAGATGCAGAGACTTTTGAACTCCCGGCAGCTGAAGGTTGGCTTTTGATATACCCAAGCACAAAGATGATACTTTTGGTTATTGGTTTGCTTAGAATCAGAACCTCATTTAATTCATTTTGTAGAAAGAGGAAAGCTTGCAGATCCTTTCTACCGTCTTGAACACCAGGAAGAGGATTTACAGAAAAAGAAACAAGCTGAACCAGTACTGGTGCGGCTGCAGCGTGTTTCTGATTCTAGGCATTCAGATGATTACTCCCTTAATAAGGCTCTCCGTTCTCGACTTAGGGTACATATTTCTTTTCTTATTCTTCAAGTTTGATTTTGTTTACCTGATTTTGTATACTTACTCATCAACTTCGCATCACGCAGTCTCAAAAGAAAAGGGTTGTAGAAGAAGAGGTTGCCTCTGCAAAAATGGGCCTTGCGGTAAGACTACTGCCTCGATCAGAAGAAGATGATTCAGAGGCAAAGCGAGTCAAGTTCCCTTCCAAGTTTGAGAAGAGCAGAAAGGACAAGAGAGCCTTGATCAAAGCAGCCTCGATTTTCCCGAATGCTTCTGGGTCTTCCCGAATGGAGTTGGAGTTGAAGAGAAGGAAAATAAAAGCATCTGTAGCAACAAAGTTACTGTCAGGGTCAGTCAAGCCATCGTCTTGGTCACAAAGCAGTTTTACTAGAGCAATTAATAAGGGAACCACTGTAACTGCAAGAAAGATGTAATTTCAGGATCTTTAGAAGTTGGGGATAGAAGTGTGTATGTAATGAGTACGATCAGTTCTTTGTTGTTTCGAGTATCTTTTCATGTAATATGTACATAAGTATCTTCGTTTTTTCCTTTCTTGGGTTAGTAAGCTTGAACTCAGTTTTGTTTAGGGCAATTCCTATGGAACCATATATTTGTGTAGTTTACTTGTCCACGTGGATGGGCAAACACAGTTTGCCACTATGGTAAAAGGTATCCAGCGGCGTGAGAAGGGTCTAGCGGCGTGAGCTAGACCGCTCGGTTCTATTAAGCCGCTGGCGGTTTAAGCTAGGCCGCGCGGCTTTAGTTCAGCCTGTTGTTCATAACGGTCATATTGCTTCCTCCTATAAATAGCAAACGAATTCCTCATTAAACATCACTTCAACTCACACATCCATCTCTACTCTCTCAAAATCCGAAATCTTTGGATAAAATCCATTGGTTTCTTTGGATCTCCATTAGTTTCTTCTTCAAAAATCTTTCTTTTCATCAAGAATAGCTCATTTTAACATGGGGAGTCCACAATATACTCCAAAGTGGAGTCATTTTTGTTTTGTTAATGATGAAGACGAATGCATTTGTAGGATTTATTTGTTTTTACAAAATGATCCTACTAAACACCCATATCGGAGGTTCAAATTCTGGCAAAAATTATTTGAAATGTATGAGGCGGTTTACGGGGACCAGAGAAGTCGCTCTCCCGCAAGGTTGCGAAAACGTTGGTGGAAAATCAACGACCGCATTAGAGCTTTTGGAAATTTAGTTATGAAATTAAAATCAGAAAGAATATCCGGTGAAACTGATGCCGGCGTAGTAACTAGAGCGCAACAAGAATGGCGTAGGGAAAAGATTTTGATTTCATGCACTTTTATAATATCTTGCACGGGGAGACTAATTCAACCCTTTTTAACCAGAGGTAAAAAATTATTAAAATATGTAACGGGTATAATAATGTTGAAAATGCAAGATTTCAGCAACTAGAGTTTTTTATTCATAAAGTTTATTACATAATATAACATAGTAGTGCAGTTCAGACAACCGATTGAACACAGATTTTAATGTACTTCATATAAAATCAACCTTGAACACAGTTTTTTTTCCCTTCCTTATTAAGCTTACGGAACTTTGATATGATGTTTTCCTTAATAGATTTTCCCGGCTTTTTCACTACATTCACATTTTCGTTGCCGCTCTGGCTTTTACGTTTCTTTCCCGGTTTTGCCTCAACCTCCACAATTTTGATACTCTTTTGCTTTTTGTCATTTTCAATATTCTTATAACCATTACATATTTTGTTAACAGCATTAGACATTTTTCTCCCATTGAAATCAAGCTCGATAGCGTCTTCAACTAATGGTGCCGCAAAATCTAGTCTACTAGTACATTCTCGAATAACTTGAGGATCTCTTCTCCATTGGCACTTTGAAAACATTGTTGATGCAATCCAAAAAAACTTAGTAGAGAGAAATTTTGATACCAAGTTTGAAGAGAGAATTAGTAGAGAATTTTTTTTGAATTAGAGATGTGAAAATGAAAGAGTGAAAATGGGTATTTATAGGGTAATTATGGGGGAGTTAGTTACCGTTGTAATCCAACGGTAAAATATATTGGTTACACCGCCCGGCTTAGCTTAAGCCGAGCGGCTTAGGTAGCGCCATTGTACTAGTAGCGGTTTAGGAAGCGTCGTTCGGCCCTTCCACGCCTCACCTTGCAAACCAACAATAATGTTGGTTTGCCCCTCCGTTTTCTTGCTATTTGTTGGTTAGGCCACCCATAGTGGCACCAAAATGGGCAAATTCTGGGTTTGCCCACCCTATAGGATTTGCCCTTACAGATTATAAATTCTTCTTGAAACCTACTTAGAGATATTGATAAACCAACTGTTGTCGAAGAAGAGGTTGCCTCTGCGAAAATGGGCCTTGCGTAAAGGTCTCTCATTTCAGTTTCTGGAGTCTTGGTTTTGGATTCTCAGGTAAATTCTGATTTCAAGCTTATTCCTTCTCGAGGTTTTACCATATTCCTACACCCGTTTTCTATTTAGTACAAGCCATCCACCATCGATTTGATTTCAAGCTTATTACGTTTTGAGGATTTACGTACTGGTTTCCTTACTTATCTCATAATTACAGTATGATCTTTCAAAGTATCTTCACTGGTTTCCCATGAGATTCCACGACCACCCACATAAATCTTTCCTTGTTCTGAATCCATCAATCCAACACCTAAAAATCAGGCAAAAAAAAAAAAAAATCCCTTTTTTTTTTTTCTGCAGTTTCAATTTACTGATCAAGCCATCCACTATCGATATGATTTCAAGCTTATTTCTTTTTGAGGTTTTAACATTCCTACACCCGTTTTCTACCTAGTACTGGTTTCCTAATCCCATTGGAGCTACTATTTTGCTGATCCAGCCATCAATTTGTGTTAAATTATACACACTCACACACACCATCAATTCTGATTCCAAGCTTATTCCTTTTGAGGATTTACCATTCCTACACCCGTTCTCTATTTAGTATTGGTTTCCTAATCCCATTCGAGTTGCTATGTTGCTGATCAAACCATCAATTGGTATTAAATTATACCCATCAATTCTGATTCCGATTATTCCTTCTTGAGGTTTTACCATTATGTTTTCTATTCGATTCTAGTTTCCTTCTCATTCGAGCTGCTATTTTGCTGGTCAAGCCATTGATTTGTGTTGTATTATATTGTAGATATATACACACCATCAATTCAGATTTCATCATTACATTTACTGTAAGGAAGCAAATAGCAACACCATCAATTGTTGCTTATTACGTTATGTCAAAGAGCAGAAAACCCGAATTGGTTGTGGTGATGAGAGTAAACCTACCATTGTACCAACACCCATGAAGAAGAAAAGGGATAACTAAAAAAAGAAGTGTGGTGATCAAAGTAAACCCATGCCTAGGGCCGGTCCTGGGCAGGTTCAATCTGTGCGTTGCACAGGACCCAGGACCAAGAGAGGGCCCAATATTTCAAAAACAAGTGCCCCCCTCCAAACTAACTCTAAGCCTAGCAGTAATAACTCAAAAATGATATTAAGGGGATTCGAACTCTTGCCCTTAATCGCCTTAAACAAACCCTTAACCACCGCATCAATTGTTATGTTTTTGAAATTACTTTATAGTATATGATAATTAACCATAAACTGCGACGCTAGTTAAGAAATAACTTCTACTCTTAATTTAGAGAACATGAAATGCTTTACCATTACTCCGTTGCTACACATTTATTTCATTATCAATATTCGTATATCATAATTTATATGCACTTGTATTTATAATTTATTATATAAATATGTCTATGCGTTTCAGCGTGTTCTAGTATTTTTAGTGGGTAATCGCGGCCGCATCCGTGTCACTGCGTTCGTAAATATATGTGCCGTTCTTGTCTTATTTTATTCTACCTCCGTCCAATATTAATTGAACTACTTCATTTTTCATATTAGCCTATACTTAAGCGGAAAAAAAAAAGTAACTCAATTAATGTGAGACGGAGGGAGTATATTGTTATAGTACCAAATTATCGGGGGAAAAAAAAATATTTTGAAGTTTGCACAGGGCCCTATTTTTCACAGCATCGGCTCTGCCCATGCCCACCATTGCACCAATAGTTGTTTTTACCTGTAAAAACAATGTACCGTCTCTGGTACTTTCGTAGTGCTCGAGATCAAAGTCGAACAAGACGAGCCTAAACCAAGTCAATGGCCGTTCACGTCTTGCTTCGGTCACAGAGAGGATAGAGGTTGGTCTAGGGAGGGAAACAACGAAGAAACTTGAGATCGGGTTGAAGATGTGTTTTGGGTGTAAGAGTTCAAGATCTCCGTCGTGAGTTCGACTGGAAATCTCCAAGACTAGAAATATGTTGGGTTTCTCAGATGTGCTTTCTCTGAGGTTCTGGTGTTCTAGTTGTTCTGCCTTGGAAGATAGAGGAAGCCTATATTTATAGTTTTGAACTTACCCTGATCTCTCGACAGAGAAGGTGGATGTCGTGGAAGAGTGGGGAGTGGAGGACATGAGTTGGTTTCCGCAACTGCCTGAGTTATGTAGAACATGTCCACTCGCGCCATCTTTTCGTAACTGTCCACTATCTCCATTACTTTCTTTCAACTGTCGTAGACCGCCAGACCAATACCCCTAAAGTTAT
>JAJJMA010223711.1:0-10262 GCA_023529015.1 Papaver nudicaule
AAGACAACTTCAATTTTTCTTCTTCTCTTTCCATGGACTGATAAGTTAATCACAGCAGAGACAGAGACATGCAATGAAATGTAAATGTAAAAGCTATCTATCTTCCTTCCTTTCCTCTTCTTTCCACACTTCGAAAAAAACAAAACATCCAGTCGTTTTCTTACAAAAGATCTCTCTTTTTCTCTGCTAAAGAGATTAAATGCCCATGGAGAAGACACTATTGCTTGTGGACGTACATATATAAGGTTTTGAATAAGAGTCGTTATTGTGGTACTGCATCTGTATTTACTTTTTTCTTCCTTTACAGCCCGAGGTAAAAACGAGTGTATGGAATACTGGTATGCAGTCGAGTCCCAATAAGTCCCACCAATGTTCTAAAGAAGTAGCCATGGTACATTTCTGGTGTCTATTTTTGCAACCGTGATAGGACCTGCTGCCGACCTTAACTTGCTCGCATACTGACATGGTGCCAAACCAAAGCTTTAAATCCCAGGGTCTAACATTCGCAACAACACCACGTTTGATAATGTATAATGCAAAAGTAGATAGTCTTAACAAAGCTACTCTTAAGACATCATGCATATCAACTCTTCCATGAATATAACTACTCTACTGGAAAAAAACCATTTACACTCAAAGGCCATTAGGAATTATGAGCAACTACAAGGATGTGGAAATAACTCTAGGATCCAATAACTTTTGATAAAGTCAAATTTGGTGATTTATGTGCACTTATTGGGTACTAGTAGTACCAAACTACCAATTAACTACTTGGTTTTAAATCTATCAATACCACATTATCAATGCCACATTTCTTACCGACCGATCAAATAAAGTAAAAAATTGCTTTGAATAAGGTCTTAAAGGCCAAAAGATTGCAGGGAAGAAAGGCTGGAACTTCATACCGGTGGTACCATTTCAGAGATGTTCCAAAACGTGAAAGAATATAAATGGGCCTCAAATCCAACAGAAAATTCCCTGTAAAAGGGCCTCAAATCCTACCCAAACCCCACTTTCCGACGTTCCGTCAACCTCGTTTCTTCAGTATCTAGAAACTAATGAAGGTTGGCCCTTGCTCATTGTGAACAATTGCAAATCTATGACTATACCTGCTATAAATCTGTTAAGAGAACCTCCTTTGGACCTCTAAGTTGATTTAGGAATTTTCTCATAAACTGATTAATGATTTGTGTACCATGCTCCAGGCCCAACCCAATCCCAAGTCTTAGATGCCAGGAGTTTTCTGATGAGTTGATGCAAATCAAAATGAAGAGAAGGAAAAACAATCTGACTATTGAGAATTCTACTTGTGTGGATAAAGATAATAGACTATGGATTAGCACTCTTTGTCTTGTTACAGGCATTTGAACTAAACACAAAATCAAGTTCAACAGTTGTAAGATATGAGAGAGATAGCACCTTTTTTTATTCAACTCATTGTTGTTCCTTTTATGCGTATGCTGTTGGTCTCCATGAACCTTTGTTTGCAACAAGAAATTGATCTTCGTATAGTTTGGTCTTCCAGTGTAGAGATCGAAAGATAGGGCCTAGCTTATTAATCAATTCTAATGTGTCTTGGACAAGAACTATACCGCCTGGTCTCAAAATCCTATCCATCTCTACTGCTACATCCACAACGTCACACCTGGTAATTATGAGTGTTAACTTGTAAGTTGTAATCATCAATGTCCAGAATTACAGAAATTTTTAGTTCGGAAGTTCCCAGAAAGAAAACAATAATCCACTGATGAAAATAAGAAAGTGCGTATGTTACCTCTTTGTAAGATTTCCAAATAGGTAACTGGAATGCAGCAGGTCATAAGTGCGAGGATATGTGCTTAAAGGCTCACACCAGTCATGATACATTCCAATCAATCCGCGGTCGAAGATAGCAGGTAAGGTATCTAGTTGTTGGATCGGCACAATGTTCATCACCCACAGAGGTTGATTAATCAGTGCAGCAGCAAATCTGATAAACAAAGAAAACAAAGTTTAAGTTGGATAACTTAGTGCCACATTTCATGTAAAGTGAGTTTCACTTGGTCTGATAACTCAACAGAAACAGAGGTGCCACAGTGCCAGAACATACTTATGTTAGCATCCACCAATTGATTGGGTACAGTAATCATGATACCGTTTCTAAGATTCTCGCAATGTTTTGGTAAACAACGATGACATAAGAAACTAACATCCCCTCGCAAATGTGTCAGCTGACTTTGAAGAAGGCACGACAGGATAGTATTAGGAAATGCTAAACAATTGGAGGATATTGAGGAAATCACTAGCGAATGTTAAGATGATTTATTAACAGCCGGGTCCTATATGATTCAAAATTCTGCTGTTCACATTACAGCAAAGCAATATAAGCTGTCAGTTTCTAAAAATGCCTTACCCTCCATAACCAGCATTCATATCCATTACGTTCCGAATAGCCGACCAGTTGACTGCAAGGCCACCCGAGTATACGTCCGATACAAGTGCAGACCAGTGCTTAGTGTCCTCGTAAAATATTTCCTCAGCACTTGGTTCCAGACTAACAGGTCTACTGGTCAGCCTTTGTGGCCAGGGGGAAGGCCACTTGTACTCTCCACCTGAGTTAACAGCTGGAAGTTGGGGAAGACAACTTTCAAGGGGTGTATACCTGCCTCAGAAACAAAACCGCATGAGTTGGTTACAAGAAATAATATTAAAGAGTACAATGACAAATTGATGCATCTTGACTTCGTAATAAGTACCAGGAAGGTTTTCGTTTCTCCAGTTGATGACACAATGGAGGTTCATTCACTTTACGTTCTTCATAGCACACATTAGAGACAGGTTTTTGATATATTACAAGTCCAATTCCTGTTGAATCCACTGTCTTCGCTACCACCTTCCAGCAAATGGATTCTGTCAACGCTACCATGGCTGCACTGAGCATAAAAAGATGAGGTCAACTCATGAACAACTACATCCTTAGTACGGTGGTTAGGCAGCCTGGATTTTTCAACTAGATGTAAAGGGAAAAGGAATGAAGCAAACAAACCCTTCCACACATTCCGATCTCTTTCATTGTCATCACGATAAACTGGTGTTGCAGACCATACAAAAACCCCTCCTGGCCTTAGAACTCTATTAAGCTCCATTAACGGTTTCCCACCTGCATATTTGAAGAATAAACAATACCAAATTAATAAGCTTCAAGAATCTTCAATATCGACTAATATATGAGTTTGGCAGTATGGGAAGTGAAACGACATTGACCATGTAAAAACTAACATGTTATATAACTGAGACCTACCATCTGCATCCCAATGGACCCTGCATCGTGCACAGTGGATCAAATCGAAAGCATTATCTGAAAAAGTAAGCATTTGTGTCCCAATGACCGACAAAGTTGCTGGAATTCCTCGCTCAAGAGCAAATTGTATTTGAGCCTCATGTTCATCTTTTGGGGCAAATGACATAGTAATAACATTTCTGTCCAGCAAATATCCACCAAAGCTAGCAACACCACAACCAACATCTAGAATAACCCTTGTATGAGTTCCCCACTTAATGGCAGAATAGGACTACAACAACACAAAAGAAATGTAAACCATATCAATCCATACCGATACAAAACAGCCATACTTGTCACATGGCTGACATTTAAGGAGCATGCTAATTTCATATTTCGTAATTTGCAGAAGATGAAAATACCTTCTCTATGAACAAGATGTAGTTCATGACTCCATCTTTAAACTGCGTACCACCTCCAGGGAACACAAGATAATCACCAGATTTCCTCACCCAATTCTGAACCTTCTTGTATTCAACAAGTTTGGGATGAGGCACATTATCATACCAAATCTACACACACACACAAAAAAAAAAAAAACACAATTCACATTCAGTATTCTTGCAAGCACAAACACCAATTGCACTTTTTCTACACGAATACATACTTCACAAGTTTAGGATGTGTGGCACATTATCATACCCAATCTACACAACGAAAAAAAAAAAAAAAACACAATTCACATTCAGTATTCTCACAAGCAAACACACCTATTGCACTTTTTCTACACATATACATATTCCATAAGTTAAGGATGTGGCACATTATCATACCAAATCTGCATTATCAAAATCATACATTTCCCATTTAGTAATTCACAAGCAAACACCAATTGCACTTGATCTACATTTATATATACACTCCGTTTTACTTGCTCGGCTGTCGCCTGGCCAATCAAACATTCACCGCTTTGGCCAGCACACAGAACATAGCAAATTCGACCAAATCATTTATTCTCACAAGCAAACACACCAATTCCACTTTTACTACATGTATGCATATTCCACAAGTTTAAGATGTATGGCACATTATCATACCAAATTTGCATTCAAAAACATACATTTCCATTTTCCCCTTCAGTAATTCACAAGCATATTACTTCCCCGGCCGTCCCCTCGCCAATCAAACATTTCGGCACTTTGGCCACCACACACAGAACATAGCAAATTTAACCAAATCATAAATCATTCCAACTGAAACAAATTCATAATTGCCATCTCGAACCGTAACTTAGCAAAGGTTGGCGATGCCTAGTTCATTTCTTATCAATCTAGTTTCAGCTAATTCAAATGATCAATTTAAGATAGGATAATTCATTCTTACTACTAACAATTTCAATAAAATTACAGACTCTTACCTAAAAACAAAGACAAAGGAGGAGTTGTGAGTGAGTCTCACCATATCCCTACTTTTAGGCCAAGGGAGTGTCCTCTTATACCCTTCCGGAATAGGAATCAAACATCTAGAATTAGGTTTTGGACAATGTCTTTCTCTATGTTCCATATGTCTTCTTGATTTCAATCCTTTAATTGCTTTCATGTTATCAAGACATGGTATATAATCTGTTGCTACACTTCCTTTACATAATTTCCAATCAATCTCAGCTGCTGCAGCACCTTTCTCTCCATTATCATCATCATTTTCATCTGATCCTCCTGCCGACGAAGTATCTTCACCGTTGATTGAAGGGATTGTTGATTGAGTGGTGGTGGTGGTGGATTGCTGCAGATCAGTGATTTTGGGTACATAAGAAATGGAATTACGAGTATTTGAAATGAGAAGGATCGTGAAACAGAAGAGTAAGATGAGTGAAGCGAATAGGAACGGGTATTTCTTTTCTTTGAAAATACTCTCTATCGCCATTAGAGAGATCTCTGAAGAGTCTGAAAAAGAGTATTGAAAATGGGAACAGCCGTGATACACTGACCGTGGCCTCCTCCAAAAGTAGAGAGGGGGAGGAGGGACCTACCAACCCGCAGCGGGGAAAGCAGGGGGGGTGCAGGTTTGTGGTTTCCTCCTCCCCTCTCTACTTTTGGAGGAGGGACGGACCAATTAATCATTTTCGAAATGGGAATGGGGTATAATACATTGCACACGGAGATTAATGATTAGTCAGTAGGCAAAATTTACTTGGGATATTAAATTTTATTATAAAGTTTGATTTTGGTGGCAGAGGTACTGCTTTTTATGTTCACCCGCCCTACCAAGTGGGTAGGGGAGATTAATATTAAAAACTGACTTACCAACAACCACCGAATAGTTAAATAGCCTAGTCGGTTGCCGGCAAAGGCACGATCTCAACTAACGATTTTACTGAGTTTGAATTACGAGGCCGATGTTAATGTGGTACAGTGGTAAAAATATTGAGTGATCATACGATGATTTAAGTTTGGAATCCTTCGACAACTGAAGGCAACCGAACCATGATTTCGAAAAAGAGGAGGCAAACTGCATGGATAATGTATTAGAGCAAGTACTATAATATCTAGATTATAGAGAAAAAAAGCCAACCACTATAGTGTGTAATCAGATGTCAGATGAAATAGCATGTTTGGATACTAAAAAGCAAATTAAAGTTAATTTTTCTGCTTCTAGAAGTCATTCTGAATAAATTAACTTCTGAACTATTGTCCAAACAAGCTAGCATTGGATATTTGGATGTTCTTTTACATGTCAAAACATTTGAAGTTTTGAGCCGGGCAATTCTTCATTTGCCTACCGAAGCCGGGCAAGTTGGAGGATTGGAGCCTTGGTCACTACCCCGAGTCAGAGAAAATAATGGTTTGGTACTTTTACTAAGATCTGAGTGCTCCCCCAATATGGGGAAAACAGATTTCAAAAGAAAGGATGAAAAGTAAAAAATGCAGTTTTCATTACAAAGCAGGGAGTTTGATGATCACCGACACAAACATCAACTAGGACAGGAAACAAACCCATGAATGCAATACTGATGATTCTAAAGAATTTTAGACAAAGGAAAAAGAAAGAAATTAAGTAAACAACAGCTGCACTTGATATCTATCAGTCTCTCAAAACTATCAAGGAGGGGGTTTAAATGGGTAGTTTGTTTGGCACTGGCTTTACTCTATTCGTGAACACCAACAGGTCCGTCGACATTGATTTCTCCCATCCCTGTATCCTCCTCTTCACTATCATCATCACCATCAACATCTCCGTTCGATTGACGAAGTTGTTCCATGTGCTGTGCAAGTAAGTTATCATCACGGTCGCTCACCTGCATCCCAACCCAGTTCCATGCATTCAAAATCAGTTTCATCATTAATAACTAAGAATGGACAAATTTTGATCACACAATTCAATGTTACATGGCTCTTAAGGTATATGTTGCACAAAGTTCTGAAATCGATCGCAAGAAAGTTAATACTCACCGTTCTTGGTTTCTCCTTTACTACCAGTTTCCCCTTGTGGCTGTCTATTGTTTCAGTGCAAACTTGGATTGCATTAGTAAGAACCTTTATCCCTTGCTCCTGTGCCAACCAGAACAAACACAACATAAATTAGCTAATGCTAGTTAAAGGGTACAGCGTGTATGAAAAAGACGAACATTTAAACCAAAGCACATCAAATCCCTTGGAAGCTTAATTTCAAATAACACCCCACACTGTAAGGCAAGCTGATATGATTCTCTTATAAAGTGTATACTGTGGTATCTTGTCCTCTAAGTTCTCAATATTTGTGAAATTTTCTGGGAGAGGGGGACCAAGGCATCCTTGAGCAGGCTTAGATACAGATGGTTCAATACGATATAAAATAGTACTGCATCTTATCATACGAAAGACCGACTCAACAAGCCTAGCTAAAACCAAACTTAATTTGCACAACTATAATCAGTAAGATGGGCATAAGGGAATTAGTCTGCATGAAGATTTCACTCAGAAAACATTTCCAGTAATTGTTGAATTGGTCTAACTGTAGCATATACCCAACTAACCTTATCAAGGGTCTGAGTAGTCAGAACATAGAGAGGAGGTGCCACCAGTTTAATTTTAACTGGACAGTCATCATTACCAGTAGCTTCAGCTTTCCTCATTGCTTCCTGCATATAAACTATACCATGTTCAGGAACTTTAAAAACTAAGCACCGTGTCAGTAACAACATCACAGAGAGATGGTAACAAAGTTTAAAGGATGCCAACAGTACCTTGATGTGGAGAACCCCATCGAACTGAAAGCACTTCATTTCGATATCTGCACGAATTTTCATTGGCTGTGGAGTCATACGCCTTTTGATGTTCTTAATCAAAGCATCTTTAACCTCCTCTGTCAGAGCAGGTACCACTTTAGTAACCTGTAATAAACATATTGAAAAGTTCCCATCAGTTTCCAAACCAACAATAAGGAATTTAAGCAAATTACAGGCAACCCAGCTTTACCTCTTGCCCATCAGGCCCAACTTCTTTGACTTCACGTGTGAGGGAATCGAGAATGGTATCAGGATCAGCCACGAGTAACTTGAATGCCTAGTCAACAACAAATAAAATAAATTAAACTAGAGCAGTATGTTAACAGTAAGGATCCCACATAAGAGTTTCTTGGCAGCAAATTACCTCAAATGCATGCCCATATTTTCGATATAAAGGCCAGCCAACGTGGATATACAGATCCTGTCAATGGGCATCAGAAAGTAGCACTATGTCAGCAAATTTATCAACTATATAATGACCACACAGCCAAATGAATAAAGTGATTGAACCATTGACTTATTTTTAGTGAAAGTACGTATATGTGATGGAACCCTATGCCTGACCAACAGGACTGTACACAGAAGTTCATCAACCTCGCTCCTCACCATTGTTAACCATATTACCATGCTTCAAGACCAAAATTGCTTCAGTTCATAGGGAAAACCAACACCCCGTCATATCAACATTCTCTTGTCTACTAAAACAATGTCACATTGAATCAAGAATAGTAATCTGACTATTAACAAGGTCAAAGGCATATCAGTCTTATGGATAATTTATTGGCTAAGATTATAGCATAAAAAGCATTCATACTTCTTTTAAAAACATTTGTAAGCCTGCGAACTTGTTAACAAATGAACCCGAAACCAAATAGGCATAGATATAACACTATAAACAATCTAGCTACTTTCAGATGAAACTCACCATGCCAGCAAGTGACACTGAACCCAAATGCTTATCTTAACTAATAAAGCATGTAATCACCAACCTGACCATCCATTTTGCAGCAATACCAATAAACAAGATAATAATCATCGACTTGAATTGCAAAAACAAAATAAAACGACCAGCACCCACAAACACTACACTCCAAAACTCGAAACTCAAGTTCAAAAATCATTATCATCCTGAATTAACACTACAGTACTTCATGTAATCTTTTCTACATATCAGTAAAATTACAAACACTACACCACACAACTTCAAACCCAAGTTCAAGAATCAGTGTCACCCTAAACTAGAACTATGTACTTCATTTAGTCTTTTCGACGCTACAACAAGCAATGAAATTAAAAGTAAAGCATGTTCAAGGAATCACACGTTTCATACTTCCTCATAACATAGGCATGGATTACAGAATAAGTAAGGGTGCCAGCATCTACATAGAATTGGTCTATTCCTTATCTAGAGCCAAACATAATTTGTGCAAGTAATATACTTCTAACAACATTATCAGTAAAATTTACAAACACTAGACCACACAACTTGAAACTAGTTCCAGAATCAGTGTCACCCTGAACTAACACTATATACTTCATGTATTTTTTTCTACACTATGGAGCAACAGAATTAACGGTAGTAATAATTTCAGACTTCCTCATAACATAGACATGGATTACAGAATAATTAAAAATGTCAGCATCCGCATTGAATTAACACCGAATGGGACACCCAACCAATAAACACAATAGTCGCGCTCTCAAACCCAATGTGCAGGTAACAATTCCTTACATAAACCTAATTTGTGCAAGCAAGACAAACATACTTCTAACAACATATCAAAAGAAATCCAAAAAAATCAGAAGAATCAGGGGAAATTGGTAATTATACCTCCAAATCGAGTTGCATAGTCTCAGCAACATGCCTCATAATAGAATGAACAAGTTTGCTCTTATTATATCTTTCTTCACAAGTAGCAATATCTTCTTCAGCAACTCTTCTCTTACTCAAATCAATATAACCTTTATCTTTATCAACCCTAAGAACCATAACGGGCTCTTGTCTACCAACTTTAATCAAGCTACTAACACTTCGAATACGTCTTCGCGATAATTCACTGAATAGAATCATACCTTCGATGTTATTGTATTCGAGAAGAGAAACATAAGCACCCATATCTGCTATGTTCTTCACTTGAATCATTACTGCCATATCCACTTCTGGATAGCGAGATTCGTACATTCTACACTCCAGATTTGGAGTGTTGGACGCCATGGCTGTGAGATGCAGTGAAAATGAAACCCTAGGTTTTGTTTGATTTTCTTTTTTTTTTTAGAAAGGATATTGAAAGGTTTTGAGATTTTTTTGATACAATTGAAAGGTTTTGAGATGGGGATCGGGTTTTGTTTTAGGGCAAGGGTTTTTAGAAAGGAAAGGTTCTATATAGGAAGATTTTTGCCGACCCATGGATTTCCATGTTTGACTTAGTCATGGGTTGACTCAAAATGTGTTACAAATGATTAAGTAAAGAAGCTGATACTCCAAAACTCTGAATTTGGTAGCCTAGCAGAATTTTTTTTTTTGAAAGGCCTTTTACTCAATTAAAGGTTCAAAATACAGTAGAGTACAACTTGTGGAGTGACGGTGTGACCGTGTTCCAGATAACTGTTGTGAGGGCAATGATTATGAGTCTGTTGTCGAACCGCTTGAGAAGCTTCTTGAATTGTCGACTGAGATCAAAGACGTACTTTATATACCTCTTGATACTGAGTGCAGCTGCATGTATGGTGATGGAGAGT
>JAJJMA010223713.1:0-15625 GCA_023529015.1 Papaver nudicaule
AACTAAGTGAATAAAAACCCTAATTTTAACACTATTGAAAATCAATTAAACTCAATCAAATAGCAGAACCCTATACAGATAAGAAAATTATCAATCAAAACGCAATATGATACTTACTTACTCGTTTTAGTGCTCCGAAACCCCAATTTTATCTTTGATTTTCACCTGATTTTTCTTCGATTTAATGTCGTTTATCTTTTAATAACACAAACCCAAGTTGTTTCACGACTGGATCTAACTAAACCCTAGATCGATTCACCCAAAATCAGTAGAAAATCGATTCATGCCTCAAACCCTAGTTTTCTTAGCCTCTCTCTGTCTGTGTGTGCGAATTTTGTAAATGTGAAGAAAATGGAATCTGTCTGTGTGTGCGAATTTTGTAAATGTGAAGAAAATGGAACCGACAGATATTTGGATCTTATCCCTTTAGGCACCCGTGTGATTAGTACGTGTGTGTCTAAACAGAAGTTAGGACTATGTTAGTCATTGTTAGAAAAGTTAAGGTTATTAGGTAATATTCCAATTTCGGTTACGGAATATTTGAAAAAGTTAGGTCAACGGTTAGACTAACTGGTCAGCGTCAAATCCAGGTACCAAATCTTAATATTTTGAATGTTGGGTACCAACGCTATGTGTTGGTCTTTTCCCGGGTACCAAAGGTTAAATAGCCCTTTTTGTAATCAATGCTTGTTATGTGAAATTAAATTTGCTTCTCTATTAAAAGGCACCGATGTAGGTACAGTAAAAGCCATCGGGGGATAATAATAGTGACTTGAGTTTAAAATGTGGCAATATGCATTGTGACACGAAATCCAACATAAATGGGCCAAACATACTTGCAAAATTAATTTCGAAATAAAATAAAAAATAATTAGAGGTTTGTAGACCAAATTAAGTTTTTTTTTTTTTTTTTAACACATTGAAGAGTTTTTTTCTAAGATCTCTAAGCGGAGATTCAAGGGCACCGATCTGAAGTGGTTTATCAGAGGGAAACGACATAACAAAAAAGTAGAATCACTTCTATATAAATCCAACAACCAGGTTTCATACAAACACATTCAAATAGGTAAAACTGTTCTTCAAATGCAGTGGATGATCGGAGTTCCATGATTATCGGAAATGGAAGTGTGGGACTGGGTAATGCACAAGAAAACACGTTCCATCAAAGCATTATCAGTGATGGATGTGTCCGACTGGCAAACGCAGGATAAAACTCTTTCCATTCCCTTAAAGAAAAAATAGCTACAAACCATGAAGTGCTGCTGATAATTACTTCTGTAGACACATAAATATCTTCCAGGCAACTTGCATTTTCACCATATCCTTCCCAAAAAAATTCTTCTGATTTCAGATCCCAGACTTCTCCAACTTTTTGGCATCAAGAAGTTCATTCTAAATTTCGATGAACATCAAAAACAAATTTATTCAAAATTCCCGAGATAACAGCTTGCAATATTCCATATCTCCTCCTTAAAAACTCAAACAGTTACCTAGACATTCCAAAGATTCAGTAAAAGAAAATACAATAACTTGGAAATGTTCATACGAAATACCAGCATTATCGAAGAAGAGGATGTACATTGAGCAGGACAAAAATATGCATTAGATAAGCATAAGAAGAGGATGTACCTTGAGCTTGGCTTGGTAATTGAGACTGAAATAAAGAAACTCAGTTTTCTGGACTATAGTACAATCTCTAGAAGGCTATGATGATACACGCAAACGGCATCCACCACTCAGCAGAGGTATGTGACTAAGCATTAACTTATGGCTACAACTTTTCAACTAAGAGCACTGAGTTCCCCAGACTTACTCCCAAGAAGCGAATATATTAGTATAAGAAATTTGATTGAATTCGAAGACTTGTCTGTTTGATGGTTGCACGTGCAAAAAATCCGGTACATTCCGTTTCGTTTCCCATCCTAGTCGTTTCCCATCCTAGTCTGAGTTCCCCAGACTTACTACCAAGAAGCGAACAAACATTCCAGAACTATCTAACAATAAAATCATCCAACTAAAAACATATCTAACAAGGAACCACACATGAAGACTTTGGACAGCAACTAAAGCTAACCAGTCTTTTTATGGCACAACGTCCCTAGCTAAGTAAATGCATGACGCAGGTTCTGAGAGTTCTCGGGGGGTTTCTTAGGATCTTTGGTTTAAATGGATCAATTCTTTATGAATCCGTGAAAAATGTTGGTTATTAGACAAAGACTAATATATTCGCTACTAATAAAATCAGACTAGGAACCAAAAAACCAGACGGAATAGTAGGTATAAAGTAAATTGCCCAATGTTTCCAAATTAGTCCAACTTTGTACCTTTCCGGCATGAACCGTATATCTCAGAGAGGTCGTCTGGGTTGGTAGTAATGGAATGGTTTCATTGTCTAAAATAAAGAACATTTCCCACCAAAGGATCAGTCCAATAATACCACTCACTGGTAAATAGCGCAAGACTTCTTCATGGATCTCCGCTATTTGAATATGGAACATCATCACAACGAATAGGAATGAAACAGCAATAGCTCCTATATGAACTACTGGGAAGATCATAGCAGAGAAGTCGAGACCTAACAAAAGAAGTAAACCTGAAGTGTCGCGAAAGACTAGGATGGGAAACGAAACGGAATGTACCGGATTTTTTGCACGTGCAACCATCAAACAGACAAGTCTTCGAATTCAATCAAATTTCTTATATTAATATTAAAGTGACCAAGAAAAGCTACAAGAAAGGGAGATCCGGGAGCTAGGCGGGAATGCCGTTGATCTAGTATCACGACAACCCACAAGGTGCATCCCCAGAAACTACCAATATTTTTTCTTGCTTTCCTTACTTCTTTGTGTTTGCAGCGACAACAGGGACCCGTAAAAACTTCTTTCGAGGAATGGGCCAGACCAGGTCATTTCTCAAGAACAATAGCTAAAGGCCCTGATACTGATACTACCACTTGGATCTGGAACCTACATATGCCGATGCTCACGATTTCGAGTCAGTGGTTCAAATCCACTTCTAAGCAGCAGGCGAGACGGATTGACTCAAGTTCCTGCAGGGTGAGAGACGAGGTGTAGCGCAGTCTGGTCAGCGCATCTGTTTTGGGTACAGAGGGCCATAGGTTCGAATCCTGTCACCTTGACTGTAGATCCTCTCCTTTCAGTCGAGTCCCGTCCGGGCCTCTCGCATACGCTCGACAAAGACATATAGTTTAATTTCACTTTCGTTAAAAGCGTACTTTTATTTTGATCAAAGCAAGATGTTGCGAGAGGTCGTCAAGTTTACACTTCCCATTTCCTTGCTAGGAAGGAAGCTTGAATTTTCACCCCCGGTACCACTTCTGAAAGCCGATGTCCTAGCCATGCTTGAATCAACTGCTCTAACTAAGAACCTAATGGCATAGTAAGAATATTTTTAGTGTAGAAAGTCTCAATTTGCTTAACTTCCAGGTGAAGAGCTTGTAAACCCTTTCCAAAACAATCAGAAAATTGAACCTATATATTAAACATCTATATCAATCAGAAATCCTCCGAGACAAACACAGTTGTGTTAACTACCCAGTCTTCTCCAAAGAGGTAATCAGTTGGCACTACTACACAGTAGACACAAGACTCGTAATTTGTACATCTGACTACCTCTTCTTAGAAGTATCGGAGATGATTCTCCAAAATACCAAGAAATTACACTAATGATGGTCATTCGAGAGCGAATTTTTAGCATTTTGGGATTCAACAAATTTTGTTATTCATGTAAAGGTTTTTTGTTATACTAGATGAATTCAAGTAGTAAAACAATTACAAATTTAATCTCCTTCCGCTGCTATTAAACAGAAGTAGAGATTCTCTGATCGTTTACCACACTCTCATCTAACACTTCTACAACAGTGAGATACTAGAAAAAGGCGCAATCTTTTGGCTAATGTTTAATAAAATCTGTTGAATTTGGCATGCACATTCCCATCACACTATCTATATAACTATTAGGGAAACACATCATTCTTTTACCAAAACATATAGGTTACTACAAATTTGAAAAGGACATTACAACTATAATATAATTGAAGAATTTCCTTAAACATTAAGCATCCTACGAGGTTAACAAATACTGAGAATTGAGAAAACATTGTAATTGACATTATATAGATTTGACTAATTTTTCTTCCTCAACCAATGCGGGACTAATCTTTTAAGTGGACACTTAAAGTTTAGTCCCACAATTGGTCGAGCAAGAATAATTTTTACGAATCTACTTGCCTACATAATGAACTCAACTACACCAATGTCCCCAAGATTATTATCTCATAGCCACATGCAGCCCTATGCTGTTGAGCAGAGCAGCTCTGTAAATGCAATGAAGTAAGCTACTACTAAAACACCTCCAGATATAAGCTGAAAATATATTTAACAGCGAAACATCCAACAAATCTTTATTGTTGGCTTTCCATAAATCAGACAAACACGAAAAAATCAAGTTATGTCTTGGATAATGAAAGCCACTAATATTAAAAATCTCAAAGAATCAATAAACCCAACTATTTCTAAAAGCTCTGAATTAAGAATAGATAGATATAATCTCTAGATTAACATTGGAGACGGTTTTGCAAACCAGTTTGCATTTCCGCCAGTAATAAAGAAAATATATCACCTAATACCGAAGCTGAGGGTACAGTCTGGCAATGCTACATTGTTGTAAATACTAATACAAAGTGGACAGACCACTCATTCCAATCCAAAATAGTAACACCGCAATCAGTTCAGAAAACTTAGATGGTCACACTTCAAAACAAAGTATTCTATAAAACATTGTACCAAAAGCATGCAAATTCAATGTTGTGTGTTTTAGCAAACCAAATTTTGCAATGAAGGATTCTCGGTGACTCCATAGATGCACTTGAAGCTAATAAGTAAATAACCACTCATAATTTAAGCTTTAAGCATGACAAACAAAATGAATTCAATGCAGCAGCTTTGATTGATAAGTTGAAATTACCTTGGATACATCATAAACATCGCGAAATCATTTCAATGAGATATTCGGGTAAAATAAACCCTTACGAGGATCTTAAATCACAAGGTTAACCCGCCGAAATATGATAGGTATACGATCATCACTAACATTGTTCATGTGGTACAGTGAAACAAACTAAACCATTACAAACGTTATCATTCATACATGCCAGTGACAATACACAAAAGGTCTAGTTTGTTTCACCGTAACCATATACACACAACGTTAGAATCTTTAGTTAAAAAAACAGAAAACTCACCCAAAATTAAATTGTTTGTCCCAAATCCTCTCGGTCCCGTCCGCATCATGCACCTTGATCGAGCTTTATAGAACCGAATCCACTGTGTTTGGAGATCAGTTATGAACATGAATACATTGAATAATCTCTTTCCAAAGTGTAAATGAAATTCACAGAGTGTCCAATAGGATATCCAGATTGTCTAGTTCCCATGATGTAACTGGTTTTCCAAAGTCAGATCTGATGATTTTGGGGCTTAGGGTTTATGACGGCGTTGGAGAGAGTTAGGGGAAGGGAAAGGAAAAAGATAAAGTGGAATAGGGTTAGGTTTTGGGGGTTGTTACCTGGTCTTAAATAGAGAGTGAGTCAAGGTCATAGCCTAGGTGTGCACTGAAGTTAGGTCAGGGGCGAAACCAATAAGAATGCCATTATTTCTACAGTATAACTTTTGATAAGAACACTCCATTGCAAAAATGTATATACATCATTAACAAAAGCCACAATAATTTTAACTACATAAACTAGAGGCAGCAGCAAAGACAATTGTGTGGTTCCCATGACTTCTTCTTGCCTAAACTCAACCTTCTCCTGCTTTACTCTCCTCTTCTTCTTCTCTATCGGATTTATTGCTCCTCTCACTTCTCCAATGTGTCACTTGCTTCACCGTCATCCCCTGACTCACAGGTACTGGCCGTCGAAGTAAACCCAGTTTAGATGGCTTTAGATGGATTTTCATGTTTAGATTAGTTCAAATCTTTAGTCAGTTTCATATAGATTTAGTTCAAAAAGATTCAATCAATCCAAATCAGGTTCATGTCTAACTAAACCCAGTTTTCAAAAATGCACCAAAAATTCCATTAGATTCAATGTTTCTTCCCATCTTAACATAGTCTATCCTCTCCATAAAATTAAAACTTTTGTTTACAGTCTCATTTGGTCTGTTTTGCATATCATTTAAAAAAAAAAAAAAAAAAACCCAAAGTTCTCATTTTAATGGATAACTAATATATCATGTTTCCCCATTGCGTTTGCAAGAAAATGATTGAAACAAACAAACCATTACAAGACCATCGTATTAACATACAGGTGCCGATAAATCAAATGTCTAGTTTGTCTAACCGTCCCACATACACACAACGTTAGAATCTTTAGTTAAAAAACAGAAAAACTCACCCTGCAAAAGTGCTGGTACCGAAGGAACTGGACAACCGTAACAAATCCAAAATGCAAAAATTATCCAAATCCCCTCGGTACCTTCGGCATTATGCACCTTGATCCAGCTTTATAGAACCAAATCCTCTGTGGTTAGAAATCAATTGAGAATATCAATCAAGACAGCCATTGAAACTCTCTTTCACAATTGTTAAATAAGATATCCAGATTGTCTAGTTCCCATGATTGTTTTAGCTCCTGATTGATCGATCTTGGTTTTCCGGAGTCAGATCTGATGATTTTGTGACTTAGGGTTTATGACGGCGTTTTTGAAGGAGGAGAGAGTCTGGAAAAGAGAAAGAGAAAAAAATAAAGTGAAATAGGTTTATACCTGCTCTTAAATAGTGAGTCCGGTCAAATAGAGTCAAGGTCATGGCCTAAGGCTAGGTTTAGAATCGGGCGGAACCACTTTTACAGTGGGTTGGGTTTGGATCATTGTTTTTGAAGCCCACACCCGGGTGGGTCGGTTTTGGATTAGAGCAAAATCCACCCTACCTAATCCACCAACTCGACCTAAGTCTCTAGCCTTGGATTTACTAACTCCAAGGACTCATCTTAATATCTTATCCGTCCATAGTTCCATACATAACAAAAAAGAAAACCTAAAATCATTTATATTCTTCCTCGTTCCTCCTCTCCATCTCTATCGCTGCGACAAACTTTCAAACTTGCAGAGGTATTTCAGACATTTGTAGTTTACTACTTTATGCTTCAAGATGTTACTGTAGACGTTAAATTATAGAGTTTCTAAGTTGTTTGAGTTTCAATTTTATGCGTTAAGACTGTATTATTAGATGGCGAGGATCAAATATTTGTAGGTAGTGCATGCCAAAAATTTGGCTGAAAAATTGGTGGGTAACCCGACAACGCACCACTTTAATGTTGGGTTGGGTTTTCCCACTGTAAGTGTGGGTTGGGTTTGGGTATGCAATTTTGAAATCCACCTTATGGTGGGTTGGCTTTGGATTTAGACAAAACCCTACCCACCTAACCCAATGTGCTACCCTAGTTGCAGGGACGGAGCCACATTGTGGTTGGGTGGGTCCATGGCACCACCCAAAATCTCCGAAAAATCGTGTATTCATTATTTCCATTCCTTATATGCTAGAGAAGACATGAAATAGCCTCTCCCAATTTCTTTCTTAGACCTTGTTTGTTTGGTTAAATTAGTTTCATCATTTTTTTTGCACGTTCTTTTTGATACGATTATAGACATGTTCTTAGTAAAATGTTTAGCTCTCTAACAATAAGCGAAACATCTTACACCTAAATCATTTACTGGTTGTTATATTCATCACCTAAATAAATACTAATGTTAATCAAGCAACTTTTGAACCTGAATTAAAATCAAATGGTTAGTCGAATGAACCTGAATTATAATCAAATAATCAAACCGAACCTAAATGCTATAAACATAATTTCAAAAAGAACAAGACTGGTTGAGGTAAAAAAAGTTCCAGAAGGCACCACCCAACCAGAAATCATGGCTCCGTCACTGCCTAGTTGTGTGCTCACTCCAGGCTAAATCCATGAGTATACACCGGTCATGCCTTTCGATGTTGGAGATTTGGAAGTAGAGATTTTTTTTTTATTACACTTACATTTGAAAAGTAAAAGACATACACCACTTTTTCTTGTGTGGTGGCAAATGATTACCTTTTATTTTTCTCACGATTTACATTTATCTGTTAATAGATTTCTCATTAAAGGGTGATTAGGGTGATGCACCGACAAGTAAATACCTTATATTTTCTAACAATTTGCATTTATCTCAACAGGTTTTTCGCTCAAGGGTGCTTAGAGTCTCCAGAGTGCATGCACGTGCATTTCCATAACGGTTTCTGACGGAAACCAAAAAAATATACCAGTTAATAACAAACTTCTAGGTTTTGGATAGTTTGTCGATGCTTCTTTGAGTGGTTGTAAATATAATACTCCCTTTCTTTTTCATTTTAGCTTATTTTTAGGTCATTCTTGTTTTTTAAGTTGAGTTGTATTTGAGGTACAACCTAGATGCTTTTCAAGTCATTCTTCCTACTTTATTTTTCCAGGCTGAATTTGGCCCCATTGACAATAATTTGGCCCCATGAAATTTTAAACCCATCTAAAAATAGTGGCTATGGGATGTCAAAAAAGTGAAGAATGTACTAAGTTACCCTTTGCATTACACTTAATTAGAAATTTGATTTTCCTAATCATAAACCCAATCATATATAATCATGATTTCCTAATCACATTTTTATTTCATTACAATTATAACTATATAATAATATGTTCTTCTCTTCTTCTAGGTTTTCATAAGACATGTTTTTTTTTGAGTTGATAAAACCCTAATTTCAATATATCTTCAAAATCAACAAAGAAAGTGCACACTATGTCGACAACAATCAGGTATGGAAATCTAACCCATTGTTACATTTTCATTAATTTCTACACTTAAATGGCAGAATCGAATCCCTAGGTTTCCACCCATAATCGGTGGATATAGTTGTCAATACCCACCGATTATTGTTGGTCTGGAACAAGAATCGTTTGATTATATATGTTTTTTCTAACGATTATTGTTCATACCAAAAATCGTTTAATATTTAGTTATTTATATACCGATTGTTGTTCTCTCGGATTTCTTTCAACTTACCTGAATCGTTACTGCCATATTAATATCATTTGAT
This sequence comes from Papaver nudicaule, assembly GCA_023529015.1. Classification (NCBI taxonomy): domain Eukaryota; kingdom Viridiplantae; phylum Streptophyta; class Magnoliopsida; order Ranunculales; family Papaveraceae; genus Papaver; species Papaver nudicaule. The sequence continues at coordinate 9,127 of JAJJMA010223713.1, forward strand.
GTTATGTATATTAAACATTGATTCTGGTTTGTTGGTCCATACTTGTTATACTTACCTAAATCGTTGAATATATGGTTGTAAATGCACCGATTATTTTCCTTTAAAATTGGTTTATGTATGGACGTTTATGTATGGACGTTTATAGGCCGATTGAGTACATGATAATTGAGATCTTTAAGCCGTTTCCATCGTGTTTATACAACAGGGTACACTAGTGGAAATCGCCTTTTAAACGACCGATGAAATTAGTTGTATTCGAGCGTTATACGACCCCTATCCAGGGTCGTGGCAAGCGTTGTAAATAAAACACTTTAATTTTAAACGACCCTTCAGCATGTGACCCTGTTAAACGGCCCCCATCTTGGGTCATTATACAAGTAATGACAACTACTAGCCTAAAGGGTCGTATCTCGGGATTTTAAAATTAAAAAAATTGAATCAGATTTGCTTGCAGTCAGATGAGTTGAAACAAATATGATTCAACAAATCTAATTCAGATTTGGCTGAATCCTTCTGACTGCTCTGAAATAAAATATGATTCAACCTAAAATTCAAATCAACACACAATTGGAAAACTCAAAGATGAGTTCAATTAACATTTATAGATCAAAAACATTCAAATCTGGTTCACACAACTGGATTTATAGATTCACATGATCTGTTTATTACAAAATTCAAAGCCGAGATCAATTAACATTCATGCAAGTTATGATTCAGACATACACAAGTAAAAATTAACCAACAAAATGAAACTTTTTACTGTCAAAAACTCCCACACTTGCCTGCAGTCAGTATATAGCTTCCTCCTGACCACTTCTATCATCACAGACCAACCTACAACACCAAAATGTTTAAGTTGGTCAATAAAGAAAAATGACCCAGACTGATATTACTGTCAGGATGTGAACCACCACCACAATGTTATAGTGTATATATTACCGGTACAAGAAAGGTTGAGAGCTCCCACAATCAAACCACATATCACAATAGAAGTGCAGGTTATGGACATAAAAATTATGGTGGTTCAATCTGTACAGTAAAATAGGAAGTTAACAAAACTATCTCAATTAAAATGTCAACCTTCCACGACTAAGATTTTGACACACTTTACATTGCATAGCTGAACGATGGAACTGCAGGATATATATGATGCAGCTCTTAGCATCAATATACAATGTACATAAAAAGACACTATAGTGGCCAAGCAAAGGGTAAATCTTTTGAAATGAAGGGAAGTTGTTACTTACCCAGCTACATAACAGTTGATCTTCTTTTCATCAAAACATAACAGTAAATCGTGTAAGCTTATACTCTTTGACATCGCTTAATCCAGCCAGCACAAAGCAATAAACCTTGGGAAAACCATCTTTGCTACAGGTATGTCCTGCAATATAGGATTCAACAATATAATTGTTCGATGATCAGAAGGAGAAAACTTGTACAAAAAGAAAATCAAGTATGCGTACACTTCATGTAGAGCACAGGGAGAATCTAAGACCGAAACACTCTTAGCTGGTAAGGATCATTTGTAATTAACATCTGTATTATGACTAAACATACTCTCATCCAATACTAAAATAAGAATTAACAATATTCTTGCTTACTAATCCAAGGTGTTTTCTGTGACCTAATGCATCATTAGAAGAAACATTTTTATCATATCAATACAAGGTGTTTTCTGTAACCCAATATTATATCTTTGATAATATTTTCTAGATTATTTTATGAACCCTTGTACCATGAAAAGTCTATAAATTAATGGTACGACAATGTTCCTTTCTTATGAATTGTTGAGCTCTGCTCCAAAAGTGATGTATCCACGTTCAAGAATTATGTGATTCTTGATCTTATGGTCATTAAATCATCATTATCTTATAAGCATCTAAGACTCCTAACTCTAAGTGAGCACCTAATTTTAGGGAAGATGCTACCACATCCAGAAGAGTCCAAAACGTAATGACTTGATGTGGGTATCAACACTTCGTGAACCTTACTCAGTGTTCCCCCTGCCTCTGGCTCCTAAGGCAAGAGTCGAGAACATGATCCATGGGAGTCACTGACTAACGGCTCAAAATCTTATGTAATTATCATAACGTTGATATTTAAACTTAAAAGTGACATACAAAGGGCATAATTGCACATTAATTTCAATAGAATGGTCACCACGTACTTAAGAGGAACATGAATTCTCTCGGAACTTAATATTGAATGATTTATTTTTAGAGAATTTCATACTGCCTAATAAAGGGTATCTTAAAGTCCTTATTGGACCCGTTCCGAAACCGACTAGGCTCAGAAAGCCCATGAAAGGAACATGTATATATACCATGTACTCAATACTTGCTCCCGAACACAAGAAACCCTAGTTTCGGAACTCACCTCTCTTGAAGATCACTCAAACATCTTGGAAGATTTGAATCCACAATTAAGTGAGCTCCTTGAACTCAAGTAAGTAATTTCTCCATATTACTTCATTATGTCTAGATCTACGAAGAATTCCTTGAAATCAAGGAAGGGGAAATCTTCATATGTTTATGATTCTAGGGTTGGATTATACTTCTATGATGATATGTGTTGCAATAAATTTCATGAAATTTCCTCAAGGAAAATCATTATGGAAAGGAAGTATGATGAATTCTCAAACTTCATGGATTCATATGATTGGGGAAACATCTTTGATGGTCTAGGTCTTGGTAGCGATAAGCTTGTCCAATTGTTTTCTGCCAACATTCATGACATCAACCATCAAACTTGGGAGTTTAAGACTCTTATTGGCGAAACCACTATAAGTGTAAATCACTATGTTCTTAGGTCTATCCTTGAGTTGCCCGTGGGAACCGTTTGCGTACCCGCATATGAACAAGACCGCCCCACATTAGATAAGATGTCTAACATGCTTGTTCAAAAGGTTGTTTCTTGGGATAATAATCGTTTTTCTACGAAAGATTTATCTCTAGTATTGAAAGCCTTTGGCAAAATCGGGATAACCAACTTGTGTCCTTCATCATGCACTCATTCCTTTTGGAATCAAGAATTTACCAATTTTATGTATTTTCTCTTGGAAAGGAATGGTGTCATTGATATTTGTGGATTTATACTACTTCAAATGATAGATATGACATCGTTAAACAAGAATCTTGGCTTCCCTTGTTTAATTTCTAGAATTTGTGAGTACTATAATGAAGGACCTATTGATGATATTTTGGTCAAGCCAAAAGTTCTTAAGAATAGTTCTATTCGAAAGATCGAGACCAACATCAAGAAATATACTAGTGAATCATTTTCATCATCGGCATGCAATTCTCAAGAGGCTAGCAACGAAAAACTACTTCTTGAAATTCTCGAAGCAACGAAATTTGAAGTATAATGTTTATTGCATTCAAAAGCAAGTAGAATTGATCGGCACTCATTTGGGGATTGAACAAGCAATGGCCGATGTAAGAGCCACATACAATGTAAGTGACTCGGAAGGAGAAGATGTTGCATAATTTAATTCCTTTTAAAAAAATTCTCCCTATGGGTTGGGTAAACAATTATGCTTTGTAGTATCATTACTTTGAATACTACTTAAATTAAAGATGTCTTTTTCATCAATTAATCGAGGTTATTAAACTAAAATCTTAATTGATGATTGCAATGCTTGATCTTAATTGATTATCTTTATGAATGTATTGCAAAACCGTGAACTTGCTTTTTTTTTAGCCATACTACCCGTCGGGTAAAGCAGTTCATGATAGATTATCAAAATCCATGCTTCTGACTCTTATGGCTAAGAGGAGACGATTTTTGATAATAAGGTACCTCGTAGACTACAATGTTGAACTCCGCTAGATTAAATGTTGTACCTTTAATTCTTAGTCTTAAAATTAAAACCAATAGGAAGGGGTAACCTAATATTTTCTTTAAAGGCGATGGTTGACCGAAACTCTCTGAGAAAGTAGGAAGATTAAACCTTGAATTCCTATTTGACCGTAACTGGTTAGGAAAGAAAAACATATCTACAATTTCACTTGTGAAAATTGTACCCAAGATATTATCCTAAAACCTTGCTTGGGAAGGTAGTCGCGTTGTTCCTTATGGAATGACACATAACTGGGGAGAGTTCTTTTGAACTTGCGACCAGTCGATGTGGATCTTCCAATCTAGTACATGTGTCGAAGGATTGACATTGGTCCATGTGGTTGATTTTCTCATATATGGGTGGGTTAGAAACAAAACATGCTAAATAAAATATATTGCTACATAAAGCACTTAACCAAATGAAAAAACATATATTATATATATGACTATCCCTGAGGCCAATCATTGCGAATAGAAAGTGATCTGCCTGTGGTAATAACGTGAATGAAAAGCCTGGGATTACTAACAGATAATAAAATGTATTTGTTGGTTGAATTGTAAAAGTTATATTAAAGATGGACCGAAGCTCACTACCTACAAGCCCAGGTAGCTAGGCAAAGAAATAAAGAAAAATCCCCACACCCCGAGTTTCAAACTCAGGTCGCCGCTGTCATCACCCGACAACTTTCACTACACCATTTGGGGGATTTAGCAACATTCTGATTAGCAACATTTATAATTTTAGCAGCACAAATAGCATGCTGCAAATTTACCAGCATACATATAATGTTGTTTTAAATGGGAAGTGTTGCAAAGTTTAAGTGTAGAAATCATAATAACTCCTCAACACTTTGAAATGTGTTGCAGCACATCCAAATTGTGTTGCAAATTTGTGAAAACTACTATCTTCACCCAAATTTTGATGCCACCAAAATCAACCCAATCTTTGCAACACTTTAGCAGCACTAATTAAGCAATTGCAACACATCTATATTATTTTTGAAATTTTGGAAAAGCAAAAATGAATTTAATGATTTTAGGTAATTGTTTGGAACCATTTAAAAGAGCTAGAACCCTAGGATAACTTAAGCCCCAGAACCATCTGATGGGAGAACCAGAATACTGGAACCGATGTGGAGTTTAGAACCAGAATGAATTAAAACTGCCTAGTCAGCTACCCCAATCTTGTCGAACAAGAACCATTTTAGTTTTGGAACCTAAAACTGCCTTAACCATTTCTCATTGCCATTTTCAGACACATTAAACTCAGTCGAGACTCGAGCCTCTCCAAACCCTCAACGGCAGAACCAAAAAAAATTCAAATTTTTTTCTTTCAATCTTCTTCTAAAACCCTCAACGGCAGAATCAAGACATGAAGGATCGATAGTTGAGAGGCTGATTTCGTTCGATCTTCTCCTTAAAACCCTTTGGGATCGATTTCTTTAAACTGAACCCAAATTATAGAAACCCTGGAAAAATTGGTCCAATTTTTGTCGATTGAGAGGGTGACTTCGATTTCACAGGTTGGGTTTTGCTTTTTTGTTTCATTGATTTGATTATTTGTAGTTTATTTGTGAATTTGTGTAGTTAGGGTATGATCAATTAGGGTATTCATGGATGTTTTTCTGGTTGGGTTTGCTTTCACAGGTAGCTTCAGAATGTCAATATATAAATCTTGGATGTTTGAAGATGATATATTTGGTGCAGTGTACAGAGCTGGTGTGAAATTTTTCATTGAATATGCAGCTGATAATGGTGTTGAGGAAAATCATTGTCCTTGCCCATGTAGGGTCTGTCGAAATAAGAAACATTTTGATTTTCAAGGAGTGAAGAACCATATGGAAACGAAAGGTGTCGACAAGACGTATACGACTTGGATTTGGCATGGGGAGAAGCAAACCAAGCAACCAATTAACATTCCCAGGAGTATTCCGGTGGAGATAGACGATGCTGGTAATGAAGAGGAGCTAGTCAGAGAAAGTACTAGTGCTGCATTTCCGGATTTCAGCCCTTTTATTGATGCTGCATTTCCAATTGAAGGATCTATTGCAAAGGGCCGTATTATAGAAGAGGGAGTTAGGCATGCTGCATTTTCGTGAGACTGTTTTCTACTGTGAGTGGGTGAAGGTAGAGACTACTGCAACCTTAATTCTTGCTGAAGAGGCAAAGCAAGTGTGGTACTCCAAAGATTTGAAAAGCAGCGAGGATTGGATTGCTACACCTGTTCCTAAACGGCTGACGAAAGATGTAGACAATCTTGAGAAGCCCATAGACGGCAGCTATCAAAACGTGTTCGAGGTAGAACCTCATTTGCGTTGTTTGCTTGATGTTCATGGAAACAGGAGGCCTGCAAGAGTGGCGCCAAGAAGAAGACTGTGAATGTAATGTTTTTACCTGACTACTTCTGTCAATGAACAAGTTTATGGGCTGTCCTTCTTAGTGCTGTTAGTAATTTAGTCGGGTGCTGTTAGTTCTGTTTTGTTTCTCCCTTCTGTCAGTGAACAAATTTGTTTGAAATGAATGAATGTTTTGTCTCAAATTTTTGTATCACTGTTTTGTCTGCAAGTTTAACTTTAATTTTTGGCCGGATTTTGGCCGGTCCTATAATTTTGGCCGGATTTTGCTCCAAAGGCTGAAAATCATATTTACAGTGAAGATA
>JAJJMA010223715.1:20582-35715 GCA_023529015.1 Papaver nudicaule
AGCGTAATCCTACTTTTTGAGCGCTGAATCATTCACCGAACTAATCTCTCTACTCGTTAGCATTCTAGTTATATCTAGAGAGAGAAGTAGAAGATTGGGAATAGACCACGCTTTTGTCTAATCTAGAAGGCAAATATGATGCCATAAGACTAAACCTTAGGGAGCCAAAATTCGTAAGCTACCATGGATTTTATCTAGTGGCTTACACCGACTGGAAAATTCATAGAACCCTCTATGTTTCCAGGGCGGTGGGACTTACTAGCTAGTTTCACTCGGGATAAAATTACGGTAGAATATATTTTAGGTGTAGGAATACTCTTTAGGGAAAAATAAACCAACTTTTTTTTTTTTTATTTACTCTGGAAGAATAAAATAGATTTTTAATTACATTGTGGTCGACGCTAACAAATTCTGGTTTGGTCCTTGTTTTTCGATAGCAAGCTAAACAACAAGTTGCTTGATAGGAAGCTAGATAATGAATTGTTGAGTGAAAATAAGAAGTACAAAATCATCTATAATAGTTTCTCTCCGAATCTTTTTGTATAACTGAATTGTGATTGTGAAACTTATAATTGTTGTAATAATAAACAAATGTAAGTGTTTGATTAACTCAATTTGATGGGGTCTTGGCTAGTTGTTTAGTAGGAAGCTAGACAACTAGTTGTTTTATGAAGACAAGAAGATGATGATCATTCAAAAAAAAGAAAAACATAATTATAAAGAAAAAAAAACATAATTATCACTAGTAGCCACCTTATTCATGTTTAGCTCGTATAAATGGAACCAAATTCAAACAATAAACTTCTCATTGAGATTCCACAATAACTTATTTTTATTTACTTTAGAAGAAAAAATATATTTTTAATTACATCGTGGTCGATACTCTCTTAGAGTAAGCATTGTGGTGAGCAAAGATTTTTCCAGTTTTAAGGTTTCTGTTAAAGTTTTAACTGAGATTATGATATTGCACATAGGATTGTCGGCTCGTTTAAGCCGACCTAACTTCGGTTCAGTTTTAACCCGATCCAAGACGGCTCAGCTAGTGACGATATTCTCATAGTTTTTTACTGATGGCAAGTCTGTAATTAAAAATAATATTATTTTCTCAACAACATCTTCCGCCTTCATATACTTCCTCAGGTGCAATCATCGCTCAGTTCTCTCTTTTTTTTCCTGAAAAACAATAGACACATGCAAAAAGAAACCACAAATCAATGATATATCAAATGGGGTTTTATCGTAGTTGTTGGATAGGAAGCTAGATAATGCATGAGTTGTTAAAAAAAACATAATTATAGAGAAAAAGTTAGTTTTTTTTTTTTGTTCGTCCAAACCGCAATTCCATCTTTTCTACCTGGTATTGTAGAATAACTTTATTGATTGATTTACCGGGGACAACATAGATGGTTTCTCACACTAACTTATCGTAATCTCTTTTCAACAGGTTCCGTAACTCAGAGAAAGATGATGCTTCAGCAGTCCTCTCAGAACCCGACAAAAATTTAGCTGCCATCATATGAAGCAATAGAGTTGGAATGCAAGAAGAAAGCCAATATGCAACAAGACAGCCGATGAACTATAAGACCCATATATACAAACAACTTACATACATATCAAGTACTACAACAATATAGTATTTCTTTTCATTCTGATAGGATCCTAATACTTACTACCCGTAACAGTTGATCCTTTAAATCTATGATTTTCCACCTCAATTACGCAAAGCTTAGGGATAATGACCGAAAGTTTTGAATGCCTGTGAATCATAGTCCTAATGTAGTGCAAAGACTGAAACCAAACATAATTCTTCAATCTAAAAAACTATGAAGAAAATTAAGGAGGAATCTTAACTGGTATGACAAATTCTCATACCTAGCATGCAATAGAGCAAGAAGACAAGACAGCCGATGAACTATAAGACCCAAATTCTTGAGCAAATTCATTCCGATAGGATCCTAATACTACCCTTAACAGTTGATCCTTTGAATCGAAAATTACGTGAAACTTACTACCAGAGACTTGGTAATTAATAAGAGATATGTATCAGAGTCCTACTCTAGTGCAAAGACTGAAACCAGACAAAATTCTATCTAACAAAAACAAACAAGAAAAATCTTAACTGGTATATTACTATCCCAACAAATTCAGTTCAAATTCAAGTCCAAGAAATCAAATTCAATTGCTATGAAACATGGGATAGTTATAGATTCATTTGATTATCACATAATCCATTTCAGAAATTGCAGATCAGAACATACTCCTCCTCACAAGATCCCCAAAATAATGTATGATCTAAAATCTCACCAAACTAAAAGAATAAAGGGTGAATGATAAAAGAACATAAAAAAACTCACAGGAAGAAGATTTCCCAATTAAGATCGCCGGAATTTGAGATCTGATTTCGAGCAAGTGGAAGAAGGCTATAGGTTCTGTGCGGTTTTGTTCTTCCGGACTCGACTTTAAAAGATATTTGACCTTCAAACAACACCACGTTACCACGATTTAACTCGGTATTAGATAAATCGGTACCGATTTGTATTATAGTGCCAAATTGACTCCAGCACCCTCATGGACCATGGGTCATGGGTGGCCTAATGGTTATGGTTTTGATTAACACAGACGAATACATGAAATGATTTGATTAACACAGACGAATACATGAAATGATACCAGGGATTCACGCATTTAAATGTGATACGCAAGGAAGTCGTCGTTCCTCGTGTCCGGAAGAAGAAAACCACCTCCACTGATGAATCTTCCTTGCACAAGTTATGCGAAAATATTTTGCCTCTATGTTGTTGGTTTTAGATTCATACTTACATGACTCAAATATCTGATTTTTTTTTTTGAATGATAATAGAAGGAGCGGGTGAAAGATGTCCTCAACTGGTTGTGTTTGAGATGGGATCGAGTGAAGGATGGTCTTGACCCATGATGAACTGAAGGGTCATGTTAAGCACATTAGGCACTTGGATATATACTAGAGGCGGAACACATGTTTAAGGAATTGCGACGCCCACCGAAGAGGACTCTTGGTTCAACTAATGGCACTCAGGAGACTGATGAAAGCTTAAACGAGGCCGTGGTCGTGGGCGTGGTGAAGGTGAAGGTGAAGGAGGCAACAATGAATAAGGTTGAATTATACTTGTTTAGTTTTTCGTTTTGTACATTTTTAGATGAAACATTTTTATGTTTTATGTTGTTGGATAAATTTTTCGGTTCGTAGGTTGATAATGGTTTGTTGTGTTTTTTTTTTATTGTTTGTTGCTAACACTCGATGGGATTTGGTTAATCGTACTTAGTTTGATGTATTTATATTAGTTTACATGTTTGATTTCTATTGCAATTCAAATATATTTTGTAAATTCGTCATGGTTCTAAACAACAACGACTCTGATAATCTGATTTGAAGAACTTGTAAATACAGTCAGACTCGTCATGTTCTATGATTACATCATGACAACTCTGACAATAATTTTTCGGAAACCTGGTAATACAATGTAAGTCGTCATGATTTGTTCAAAAACCATGACAAGTCTGACACATTCAAAAAAAATCGTCATGGAATTTACACAAAAATCACTTAACTTGTTTTTGGGGCAGAGGGGTGATTTTTCTTACGTCTAAATCATGGTTATGGTTAATTCCTTGACGACTTTTAAAACTACAAACCACTTAAAAGTTACTCGATCATCTCATGTCGCCGTGGTCCTATTACAACCTCGACGATTTTCATATCTATACAAGCTTTACACGCACAGTCGTCAGAGACCCTTCTTATACCATGACGAAACCATTTAATCGTCAAGATTTTGTTTATTTACACTGACGATTCTGAGTACAAAAATTTCGGATTGAGTTGTTTTTCAATGAATTTAACATACAAATACGTCTTCCCATCGTTGTTTTAAGCTCTGAGAATCATGCATACCTAGGGCTGCACATTGGGTCGGGTGGGTAGGGTTTTGCCTAAACCCAAAGCCAACCCACCATAAGGTGGGTTTAAAAATTGCCTACCCAAACCCAACCCAACCTTACAGTGGGTTGGGTGAAAACCTAACCCAACATTAAGGTGGGTGGGTTGGTGAGTCACCCACCAATTTTTTAGCTAAAATTTTGGCATACACTACCTACAAATATTTGATCCTCGCCACCTAATAAAACAATCTTAACACACAAAAACTGAAGCTCAAACAACTTGGAAAACCATATAATTTAAAGTCTACAATAACATTTAAGTCTTGAAGCATTAACTAGTAAACTACAAATGTCCGAAATAGCTGAAATAAGGTGGAAAGTTTGAAAGTCTTCAAGGCTACAAAAGCATAAAAGTCGAAGTTTTAAAGAGTAACAAGCAATGCAATTTTAAATGGTCTGTAGTCAATATTAGTCTGCAGTTACAACAAGAGACGGAAGAGAAGAATGAAGAAAGAAGAGTTAGGGTTGTCACAGACTCACAGCTGAAGAGGGTAAGAGAAAGGAAAGAAGGAGAGGAAAGAAAGGTTTTCAGGATCTTTTTTTTGTTATGTATAAACATATGGACGGCTGAGATATTAGGATTAGCCAAGGCTAGGTAAATCTAAAGGTGGGGAATTTGGTGGTTGGGTAAGATGGGTTTTGCTCTAACCCAAAGCCTACCCACCTAGGGGTGGGTTTAAAAAGCAGTGACCCAAACCTAACCCAATGTAAGGGTGGGTTGGGGTTTTTTAGTGGGTCGTGGGTTGGGTGGTGGGTTAGGGTTGAGTCTGTGCAGCCCTATGCAACATACCATGTTTGAACATTTTTGAAAAACACTAATTTCTCTCTGAAACTTTTTCTTCTCCTTCCTCTCTCAAACAAAGTAAATAATCTCTGATAACTAAGTTAACTAACATTTTTTTTTAAAAATTAATAATCTAACTTGTTAATCCTAATTACAAACTCTAATCTTAATTATGGTGGATATGGGGATTTTGGAATTACTTAATAAATCTCTATTTTGGACTGTGGTGACTTGCCCCCCTTGAATTTGTCTCGCCCCCAAAATAGCAAGGGTCCTTTGCCTTTACTTGCCACAGAATCCGCCATAGGTCTCCTAATTGCTAGGCCCATGGTGTTGTCGATATCTAGGAAGAAGGCATCAATGTGAATGAAGTCAGTGTGCAGGTTCAGCCTTCAAATCAAGCCTTCAAATCAAACCTCATGACAATCGTCGCAAGTTTCCTTCAAAGTTGTCCGGTGTAAGAAAATTACCAAGCCTCCATCACTATACAGACAGGCTGTTGTTTGTACCTCCAATTTGAGATTTGACATTTACGAACCACAGCCCCTTATCTAAAGAGAGTTAACCCAATCAAAATCATTTAAGGAGGCCTATTTTGATTTTATTATCCAAAATAAGCAAGTAGCTAAAGAGAAAATCCAAAGGCTAAATAATGTAGTGTTAGATCTTGACTTCTGTGTTGTATCTTTAAATTCCTGCCTGGTTCTTCTCATCTCATTGTATCATCAAGGAGATTAGTGATAGAAATAGTAGTTGCAGAGAGGAAATCAAGCAACCATGGCAGACAGCAGTGCTAGTAATCTTAGTCAGAGATGGTCTCTCAAAGGAATGACTGCTCTTGTCACCGGTGCAACCAAAGGAATTGGGTACCTATATACTTACTATACTCATGTTTTTCTTTTTTGCTGAAGATTTTTTATTGTACTAAAAGTCTTTCTTTGATGAGCAGGCATGCTATTGTAGAGGAATTGGCCGGGCTAGGTGCAACAATTCATATCTGTGCACGGAACAAAGACGATATCGCCACGTGCTTGAAAGACTGGGAAGCAATGGGGTATCAAGTCACTGGTTCAGTGTGCGATGTTTCGGTTCCAGCAGAACGCGAGGAATTGATGAAAACAGTTTCATCTGTTTTTGGTGGAAAGCTCAACATCCTTGTAAGTTGATTCACTATGGCCTATGGGTGCTAATCCACACCCTGGCTAGTGTGCTTGATTGAAATTATAGAAAATTATACTTGTGTGTATGACACCGGAAGGTCTTTATGCGTTATAGGTAAACAGTGCTGCTTTGTACATATTCAAGGATACCTTGGACTTCACTGCTGAGGATCACTCAAAAATCATGGCGACCACCTTCGATTCTGCTTATCATTTCTCAACACTTGCACACCCTCTCTTGAAAGCATCTGGTTCAGGAAACATCGTTTTCATTTCCTCTGTTGCTGGAGTCGTTGCTTTGCCCATGTTGTCCAATTATTCAGCTTGCAAAGGTATGGATCATTTTCAATCTGTCAAACTTCTAGGAAGATAAAGTAAATTTCAAAAGGGTCAATTCAAATCACTAAAATTTCACAGGAGCGATAAATCAAATTACCAAGAGCTTCGCCTGTGAATGGGCCAAAGACAAGATTCGTGTCAACTGCGTTGCACCATGGGTTATCAGGACTCCACCTCTCGAACCGGTATAACTTATGGAACCACTCTTGCTTTTTTCCTTTTATGCCTCCCTGGTTCACTAAACCTTTTACCTGCAGAGGCTGCAAGACAAAGAGTTTGTGGACAGCATCATTGCACGAACCCCGATCCGTCGCATTGGAGAACCAAGTGACGTTTCATCTCTGGTTGCATTCCTGTGCCTACCAGCTGCTTCATACATTACTGGCCAAGTTATTTGTGTCGATGGAGGACTTTCAGTCAATGGTTTTCATCCATTACATGACTAATGGCAGTGAGAATTTATGAAGCTAGTTCCTGAAAGAAATCCAGCTCCTAATTAGTTACAGCTAGCAATGAAAACCTGCATACCATCATCTGGTGCAGTGAATAATGTACCATGTGTGATTGTCAGTCAATGGTACTACATTACAATTTTCGAGTCGATTTCTTCCTGATTAAGTTCTTAATAGCCATGGCCTGAGTGAAATCCCACCATACTCCATCATAGCAAGTTTACTTTACTCTTGTCTGGTTACCAAGGGGTGGTGGCCGGCTATAGCATCAGAGCCACAAATCCAACCTTATGGTCCCAACTCTTCCACCACTATCATCCCCAACAAATTTATAAGAACAAAGAACATACAGCACTGGCAGATTTGACATTCCACAACCCCTTATCTAAAGGGGATAACCAGATAACATGATTAATCAATTAAGGAGGCTATTACTTTAATGAGGAAGGATCCCATGACATGGTTAAAATGACACTATCTTGACATTGTGTTGCAATTTTTTTTGATAACTCCCAAACAACTACGAATTTGAGGCTAATTTTTTGGGAGCATGTTCTTCTTATAGAGTTCTATGTTCATACCAAAAATGAGTGCATTCCGAGATGTATAACACCACCTTCTACATCTTTGAAAACTAACCGTTTGTTAGTTTTTGATTCAACGGTTAAAACGACAATTGGTGGATGGTGGTTCTATACATATGCGCTCATTTTTGGTATGAACATAAAGCTCTAGAAGAAGAACGTGCTCCCAAAAAATTAGCTTCAAATTCATTGTAATTTGGGAGTTATCAAAAATATTGCGACACAATGTCAAGATAATGTCATTTAACCATGTCACAGGATCCTTCCTCTACTTTAATATCCAAATAAACAATGGCTAAATAATGTAGTGTTAGATGTTGACTTTTTGTTCTATCATCAAGAAGATTAGTGATAGTACTAGTTCTTCCAGAGAGAAAATCAAGCAACCATGGCAGACAGTGGTGCTAGTAATATGAGTCTAAGGTGGTCTCTCAGAGGAATGACTGCTCTAGTCACCGGTGGAACCAAAGGAATTGGGTACTCATTCATGTTCTTTTTTCTGTGCTTAGATTTGAAAATTTGCTAAATTTTGTTTTTAATGAGCAGGCATGCTATTGTAGAGGAATTGGCCGCGCTAGGGGCAACAATTCATACTTGTGCCAGGAACAAGGACGGTATCAGTACGTGCTTGAAAGACTGGGAGGCAAAAGGTTATCAAGTCAGTGGTTCAGTCTGTGATGTTTCTGTTCCAGCTGAACGCGAGGAACTGATGAATACGGTGTCTTCTGTTTTTGATGGAAAGCTCAAATTCTTGTAAGACAACATCTTAGCGTGCGTGCTTGCTAGAAAATATAGAGATAATATTTGTCTGACGACGACGAAAGCTCTTTGTACGTTATAGGTAAACAGTGCTGCTGCATACATATTTAAAGACACCTTGGACTTCACTGCCGAGGATCACTCAAATATCATGGCAACCACCTTCGATTCCGCTTATCATTTCTCAACACTTGCACACCCTCTCTTGAATGCATCTGGTTCAGGAAACATCGTTTTCATTTCCTCGGTTGCTGGAGTCGTTGCTTTGCCTATGTTGTCCAATTATTCAGCTTGCAAAGGTAATCATTTTTCGATCTGAGAAATTTCAAAGACTGAGACATGCTTTAATGAGTTTCAGAGGGACTAATTCATATCTGTATCAATGAAATCTTCAGGAGCAATAAATCAACTTACCAAGAGCTTCGCCTGTGAATGGGCCAAAGACCATATTCGTGTCAACTCCGTTGCACCATGGGTTATCAGAACCCCACCTCTCGAATATGTATAACTTCTTAATTTGCGCCTTAAGATGTTAAGTTTTCTACTTCTAATTTTTTTTAGGAACTAAGTGCAGCAAGGGACTAAGTGAAGTTAGAGTAACATGTTCAACTAAAGGGAGTCATCCCTCTCTTGCTTTTCTCTTTTAATGCCTCCCTGATACAATAAACCTTTATCAATTGCAGAGGCTGCAAGACAAGGACTATGTAGACAGCATTGTCGCTCGAACTCCAATCCGTCGCATAGGAGAACCAAGTGATGTTTCATCTCTGGTGGCGTTCCTATGCCTCCCAGCTGCTTCCTACATCACTGGCCAAGTTATTTGTGTAGATGGCGGATTTTCAGTCAATGGTTTCCATCCATTACATGACTAGTAACAGTCAGAATTCGATATTTCTATATTTCAGTAATTGGGAAACACTACAATGTTATGTTTATTGTTCCAATAAACGAATCTAGTTCCTGCATTCCAGCAGCCGGTGCAGTGAACCGTGTATCATGTGCGCTTCATATGAAATAATACCATTTTAATACGATTAAGATTTGAAGCTAATCCACTAGCTGATATCACACTAAACTTTTTCAACACTACAGGCCAAATATAAATCATGATCATTACACTGTTCTACCCACTACCAATATAATAAACTCCATTCAAAACAACCAGAGAGGTTGAATGATTCAGCAATTGCAGAGAAAGCGAAAAAACCATGACAAGTAACACAGTAAACTCAGGGAGATGGTCTCTCAAGGGAATGACAGCTCTTGTCACTGGCGGGACTAGAGGGATTGGACACGCCATAGTAGAGGAATTAGCTGAACTAGGGGCAACAGTTCACACTACGGCTAGGAACGAAGACGGTATCACAGGCTGCTTGAAAGATTGGGAGGAAAAAGGTTATAAAGTTACTGGTTCAGTCTGCGATGTCTCAGTTCCAGATGAAAGAAAGAAGTTAATAGAAACCGTATCCGGTGTGTTTGATGACAAACTCAATATCCTTGTAAGTATCACTGCATCATCATTTTTGTTGCTGTATTGTAGACTTGATAGCCTGTTGACCTTATGCATACTACTGTGAAGGTCAATAATGTTGGGACAGGTGTATTCAAGGAAAGTGTGGACTACACTGTCGAGGATCATACTAGAACCTTTGCTACTACCTTCGATTCTGGTTATTGTCTATCAATACTTACACACCCTCTCTTGAAAGCATCCGGTTCTGAAAAGATATTGAATGTAATGTAATGTTATTACAATGATGATTGGTAATCAATACCGAAGACTGAGGAGTACACAGACTACTTATACAGCTCAATAGTAAAGACAAGACAGTCAACTGACGTTGACAGATACAAGACTAACCTTGACTGTTACTTTGACTAAGCTATACTTAACATACCCCCTCAAATTGATACGGGGTAGCCAGTAACAATTTGCAAACAAAAGTAACTACTGAAATCAGAAACCAGAATAGTCTTCTAAGATATAGTCAGGAAGTAGATAATCTGTATCTCCAGCAAGTAGTGTTAAGCAATCTCCATAGTCTGAGCATTGATTGGTAGAGAATTCAGCAGTAAAATAGTCTTCAGAAACTTCAGCAGCTGCAGTTGATGTTGAGTCTTCAGCTTCAGTGTTGAGTTCTTCAATTCTGACAGATGAAGAAGAAGAAGATGATATATTGCCTGGTGTATTGTTGAAGTCAGAGCTCAGCAGTAGTTTTAGCAGCCTGCAATAAGTTGGAGAGCACAAACCCTTAGTGAACAAATCAGCAATCTGACTTTCAGAACAAACATGTGAGACAGTAATCAAGCCATTCTCAACTAATTCCCTAACAGCATGATACTGAACTCCAATGTGCTTTGTTCTAGAGTGAAGTACAGGATTATTAGCCAGACAAATGGCACTTATGTTATCACAGTAAAGCTGCATTGGAAGATTCAGTGAAATCTGTAACTCATGAAAAAGTTTGTTAATCCATTCTAGCTCAGAAGCTGTAACAGATAAACATTTGTATTCTGCTTCAGTACTACTTCTTGACACTGTAGGTTGCTTTTTGCTTGACCAGCTGATGAGATAATTGCCCATGAAAACAGCAAATCCAGAGGTTGACCTTCTTGTATCAGGACAACCAGCCCAGTCTGAATCTGTAAAAGCTCTTATGCTGTTTACATCTCCTTTTCTTATAGTGACTCCAAGTCCTATACTTCCTTTTAAATACCTCAGTATTCTCTTCACTAATAACAAATGTTCATCAGTAGGTGCATGCATAAACTGACTAACATAAGTGACTGCAAAACTAATATCTGGTCTTGTCATGGTTAAATACTGCAGTCCTCCCACAATAGTTCTGTACTCTAAAGGATTTTCAAGTTGTGTTCCATCATGCACAGAGAGTCTAGCATTCTTAGCAACTGGTGTATCAGCAGGTTTACAATCCATCATTTTTGACTTACTTAATATCTCCAGAGTGTATTTCTTCTGTGTTAAAGTAATAGAAGTAGAATCCCTTACAGCTTCAATGCCCAAAAAATAACTCAAGTCACCTAGCACCTTCATTGCAAATTCTGAGCTTAAAACAGCAATCAAATCACTTATCAACTGTTCTGAAGTACCAGTAAGCAGTATATCATCAACATACAAAAGCAACACTAGCATGTCTGACCCTCTATTAAGCACAAATAAAGAGTAATCACAAGCAGATCTTTTGAAACCACACTTGATTAGGAAAGAACTGAATCTGTGAAACCAAGCTCTTGGAGCTTGTTTTAGCCCATATAGACTTTTCTTTAGCTTGCACACATGATTGGGATAATCTGGATGTATGAACCCTTTAGGCTGAGCCATATACACATCTTCATCAAGATAGCC
Source organism: Papaver nudicaule (assembly GCA_023529015.1). Classification (NCBI taxonomy): domain Eukaryota; kingdom Viridiplantae; phylum Streptophyta; class Magnoliopsida; order Ranunculales; family Papaveraceae; genus Papaver; species Papaver nudicaule. Next base: position 32,006 of record JAJJMA010223715.1, read on the forward strand.
ATGCAAGAATGCATTAGAAACATCTAACTGCTTCACTATCCAATCATTATTTACAGCTAGATTTAGCACAACCCTCACTGTTGGAGACTTAACAACAGGACTAAAAGTCTCTCCAAAATCTTCACCATATTTCTGATTATACCCCAAAGCTACTAACCTTGACTTCTTCCTGTCTTCAGTACCATCTGCTTTGAGCTTTAATCTATACACCCATTTATTACCAAGTATATTCATATGTGGCTCAGGTAAGACATAATCCCAAGTACCATTTTTATCTAGTGCAGTACACTCATCAACCATAGACAACTTCCAATCTGGATCTTCAAATGCTTCCTTAAAAGACTTAGGCTCTCTCATAGTACTTAGCAAGGAAGTGTATGTGTCAGATATTGGATATTTGGCTAAGTAGGATGTAATGTGATCAGGAAAAGACTTGGGTTTTGAAATACCCTTTTTAGATCTAGTAACAATAGTTGAGGTTGGTAAAGGTTCAGAAGCAGATGAAATTTCAGTAACAAAAGGTTCAGAAGAAGAAGAAGGAAAAGAATCAGAAGAAGATTTAAAATAAAATTCATTTTCAGAAAAAGTAACATTTCTTGAAATATGAATTTTCCTTGAAATTGGATCATAGCACTTATATCCCTTATGTAAGTTACTATATCCTAGAAAGATGCATTTAACTGATTTTGGAGATAGTTTGTCAACTCTGTTGTGTCCTAAAAAGGGATAACAAACACAGCCAAACACTTTTAATAAAGAGTAATCTGGAACACTATTGAATAAGACAACAAAAGGACACTTGTTATTGAGAACAGGTGTAGGAATTCTGTTAATGAGATAAGTTGCTGTTTGGTAAGCATCAAACCAATATTCTTTTGGACAGGAAGCATGAAATGCCAATGTGTTCCCTATTTCAGTTATGTGCCTATGTTTTCTTTCAGCAAGTCCATTTTTTTCTGGAGTACTAGGACATGATACTCTAATTTGTATTCCTGTTGACTCTAAATGAGCTTTGAACAAGCCTTTAACTATCTCAAAAGCACCATCAGTTTGAAAGGCTACTATCTTTGAGTTAAACTGATTTTCTGTGAGGTTTTGAAAGTGTTTAAAACAGTTTAAGGCATCTGTTTTGACTTGCATATGATAAATCCAGTGAAATCTGCTGAAATCATCCACAAAAAGAATATAATATCTATATCCTGCCAATGATAGTACAGGAGTTGGACCCCACACATCACAATGAATTAGTGACAAGGGAGCTGAAGTGAAAGAAGTGGATGGTTGAAATGGTAATCTTTTGCTTTTGGCTAACTGACAAGGATGACATAGTTCATCTGATTTCTTTGAGCTAAGAATAATACTCTTTGTGGAACTGAGTTGTTGAACAGTTTTAGCAGCTGGATGACCTAACCTACTATGCCACAACTCAGATGAAGCAACTAGAGAAGAAAAGGCTTGTTGAAAGGACAATGAAGTTATAGGATATAGATTGTTGACTACACTTCCTTTTGCTAGTACTCTATCTGTCTCTAAATCTCTTATCTCATAGCCATAAGGATATAATCTAAAATAGCATGAGTTATCTCTTGTAAAGACAGCAATAGACAAAAGATTCTGCTTCATATCAGGCACAACTAACACATTCTCTAACTTAAAAGAAGCATGCTTAGTATCTAGAATTGAAGTGTCAGTCATAGTGATAGGAAGAGACTCACCATTACCAATCCTGACATGCTCCTTTCCTTTGTAATTAGATGTATTTTGCAGAGTTTGCCTGTTGCCTGTCATGTGTGCAGTAGCTCCAGAGTCAGATATCCAAAAAGTTGAAGTAGATGGGTCTCCTGAACTCATATTATAACTTGAAAAAGCATGATTCCCACTAGCAACTGAATCAGTGTTATTGTCTTGTGTTTCTGACTCTTCATTAGAGATGTTCCTTGCAACATTTGCTTGAGTTCCAGCACTAGTAGTACCATTTGAGACACTGCCATTTGGTGGATAATATCTAAAAATACATCTTCCAGCATAATGCCCCCTCTTTCTACAAATCTGACACTCAACTTGAGACATATCTGTTCTGCCAGTACTAGTAGAAGCACCATTCTGTAATTGACTATTCTTTGAGCTATTATTTGCAGCAGTATTTCCAGTACCATTTCCACCCTTGTAGCCATTACCATTTCCATTCTTGGAACTATTTCCATTTCCATTCTTGTTGCCAAACCTGTTACCCCCATTACCACTTCTAACATACATAGCATTCTGTGAATCAAAAAGATTATTTGTCACCTGTGACCTTTTTAACAGCTTTTGTTCATGTGCTAGAAGTCTTGCTTTTAGTTCAGGAAAAGTATAAGGTACTTCCCTGTTCTCCATGGAAGTAACAAAGGTTTCATACTCATCACCCAATCCATCTGTGACATGCATAATAAAATCCCCATTATCTACTTTTAAACCAATTGCTGCTAAATTATCAGCAATTGTCTTCATCTTCTGTAGATATTCAGTGATGCTTAAATTCCCTTTCTTGAAACTATTCAACTGAGCCCTTAACTGACTCTTTCTTGCAAGAAACTGAGTTTTGAAACTGCTCTCCAAAGAAATCCATATTTCCCTAGCAGTTTCTAAGCCATACATATCACCACTAATAGTAGAAGTAAAAGTAGCATCTAAACACCCTGCAACAAAGGTGTCAGCCTTCTTCCAATAAGTCCACAGAGGATTAATTTGCTCAACACCCTCTACTATAATCTTTTCAGCAGGTTCTTGAATACTTCCATTAACATACCCAATAAGATCAGTAGATATTAAAATTCTCTGAATTTGATTTTTCCATAACAAATAGTTTGTTGAATCTAACTTGATTGAGACAAAGTTAGAGATATTAGTGAAAGGCAAAACAAAATTACCAGTGAGTTCAGCGGAAGCCATTACTGTTGATTCTTGATTTTCTTGATATTGATTTGTTAAAGAACTGTTGTTGTTGTTGTTGTTATCTTGTGAATTTGATGAATTGTTGTTGCTGTAAGTCCCTTGTCTCGTAGTAACCATTAACCAAAGATCAAGAACTTGCAGAATGAATCAATTTCCAGATCTACACCAGAGTAAATCCGGATCTGAAAAATTGTTGATGTAAATTGATGATGATGATATACAATTCACAGCTTTGATGTTAATTTGATGTGGCTGGAATCTTTGTTTTTAAAAGAAATCGATTCAAAATTCGTTTAGGATCGAATTCCCGAGTGATACCATGAAAAGATATTGAATGTAATGTAATGTTATTACAATGATGATTGGTAATCAATACCGAAGACTGAGGAGTTACACAGACTACTTATACAGCTCAATAGTAAAGACAAGACAGTCAACTGACGTTGACAGATACAAGACTAACCTTGACTGTTACTTTGACTAAGCTATACTTAACAGGTTCAGGATGCATAGTTTTCATCTCTTCTGTCGCTGGAGTTGTTGCGTTACCTATGCTTTCAAACTATGCAGCTTGTAAAGGTAATTTTTGATAAGGTGTAAAAATTTGAGATATGCAATACTGAGTTTCAAACATCTAATAGCTATAATACTACTGTTATAGGAGCAATCAATCAAGTAACCAAGAATTTTGCATGTGAGTGGGCGAAAGACAAGATTCGTGTCAACAGCGTTGCACCATGGGTTATCAGAACCCCTCATCTCCAAACGGTAAAGCT